>PVJH01033168.1:0-21842 GCA_004026705.1 Nesogale talazaci
GCTTAAATTTAAATATGAGAACCTATTGATAGGCCTGGGATCATTCTCACAAGAAAGGATTTAGGACATAAGAACTCACTTGACTTAAAAAAAAAAAAAAAAAAAAAAGATCATTCAGAAGAAAGGAAAAAGAGAAAAACCATTCTTAACTCCAGGCAAAACAAAAATGGATAGCCAAGAAATATAGTCACAATATCTTTTTGGCTGTCCTCAATCCAGTCTGAACTTCAGCCAGCTCTCTGTCAATGCTACAACCATTGTTGCATGATCTTCAGCGAAATCTTACTTGCGTGCAGTATCAGTGATATTGGTCTATCACGTGAGCATTCTGTTAGGTCGCCTCTCTTTGGAATGGGCATAAATACAGATCTCTGCCAGTCAGCTGGCCAAGCAGCTGTCTTTCTAATTTCCTGGCATAGATGAATGAGTGCTTCCAGTGCTTCTTCAGCTTATCTCAGTCGGTAGCCCATCACTTCCTGGAGTCCTGTTTCCAGCATTCAGTGCAGTGTAAACTTCTTCCTTCAGCACCACTGGTTCGTGCTCCTATGTTACCACCTGAAACAAATGATGGAATGCTGACTAGTTCTTTTTGGTAGAGTGACTCTGTGTTCTTTCCATCTTCTTAGTCTTTTCAGAAGAGGAGGTGAAACAAGGGCTATCATTGCTGATGTCAGAGGCTTACTATGTTTCAATGAAAAACAAAGATGTTACTTTGAGGAATGGGGTGTGCCTGATGCAAACCATGGTATTCTCCATTGCCTCATATGGCTGTGAAAGATTAACACTATGTTAGTTCAGTTGGCTAGCGAAACAAAATCACCACACTGCTTTGTGTATAAGAAAGAACTTATAAAAAAGAAAGAAAGAAAGAAAGAACTTCCATGGATCGTAATTGCAAATTAAGAAAACATTCCAGCCTGGTCCAGATCAAGTCCATAAGTCCAATATTAGCCCATATGTCTAATATCAGTCTATAAATTCCTCTTCAGATTCACACAATGCATGCAAGGATGCAGAATGCAGGGAGATCACAGGCCAGTGGGTGGAAAGTTTTGTGGATCTAGTGGCAGTGGAAGCATCTCAGTACTGGCATGGGTCTCCATGTGGCTCCTCCAGCTCCAGGGTAGCGCCATCAGTGTGTCTCCATGTGGCTTGTCCACAGGAATGTCTCACAGGGAGTGTGTGTGTATGTATGTATGTGTGTGTGTGTGTCCCACCTCCAGTGACTATTTATCTCCATTGCACCTCCAAATGAGGTCGTCAAGCTGCAACCTGTTTGACAGGCTAAACTCCACCCCTTCATTTTCAATAGTTCCAAGTTGACATGAGATTATATAACAACCACAAACACCAAAGATGAATCTTCAAATTTGGATTGTGGTGTTGGAGAAGAATACTGAAAGTACCATGAGCTCCTAAAGAAAACAAGCAGGCACCAGAGGGCAGTGATGTGCCCCCCCCCCAAAAAAAAAGAAAGAAAACAAGTCGGTCTGTGTTGGAAGAAATACAGCCAGAGTGCTCCTGAGAGGCAAGGATGACAGACTTAGTCTTACATACTTCGTACATATGAACAGGAGAGCCCAGTCCCTGGAGAAAGTGAGAGGGCAGCAAAGGAGGGGCAGGTCCTCAAGGAGCTGGACTGAGACCGTGGATGGGTCAGTGGGCTCAGGCAGCGGACCAATTGTGAGCATGACGCAGGACCAAAGTGATGTCTCTTTCTGCTGTGCACAGGGTCTCTAAGGGTGGGCGCCGACAGCGTGGCGCCTAACAACCACAGCAACATACTTTTGGTTTTGTAATGAACAATAATTATATCACCATCATATGATGAACAATACTTTTTAATTCAACTACCAAGTCTGACTTATTACAGAAGCTTTTAGAGCCAAAGAAATCTTTATCTCAAGCAACAACCTTAAGTGAACAGGTGATTTCTAAAACTGATCATTCAAGCAATAGTTAAAAAAAAAAAAGCTAACTGACATCAAGTCAATGCTGAGTCATGGTGGGTTTCTGAGCCTGTAACTCTCTATTTTTCTCACCCAGAGTGCCTGGCGGTTTATAACTGCTGATCTGGCACTTGTCAGCCCAACCCGTAAGCACCAGGATTCCTCGGCAATAGCAATAGGTATGTGATATTTCACTGTGCAGCAGTGAAAACCCTGGATGGCTGCAATGAAATGCATTGGGGGGGGAGGGGGAATAATGGCTTCCTGAATCCTCTTTAATTCAGATCCTTTCTCATGGAAATGGTAGATCATCCCCCTTCACCAGACCTGTCCCATCCACCCCCCACCCCCCCACCCTGGGGCTGCATGGGCATATGAGGGCTCTGAGCAGTACCGCTTCTGGATGCAGATTGGCTGCATGCTCACTTCAACTTTCCCCCTTCTGATTAGCAGGTTGAGTTTGGGCAGGTCCATGCACCACTTGACCTCAGTTTCACCCTATATAAAGTAGGAAATACACTACTACCTACTCCTGGAAAGAGCCCTGGTGGTGCAGTGGTTAAGCACTTCGCTGCTGGCCCAATGACTGGTAGTTGGAACACACCAATGGCTTTGTGGGTGAAAACCCCTAACAAGCAGGGACTGTCCTACTGTGTTCTGTAGGGTGCCTGTGAGTTGGCGTCAGTTCCACTCTAAGTGAGCTCATACAGGTGACACGCTTACCGGCATGCCCAATGCACTGGACACGTTCATAGAGTTCTAGTGATTCATTCCTGTCATTATTATTCCTTAGTGTGTTCTATCAGGATATGCCACCGCTGCCACCTTTCAATGTCTTTCCTGAAAAATCATTGCAATACAGTTACAGGTGAAAGGAGAAGCCACTGCAAACATCAATTAATAATTGGAATTTGGAGTGTAAGAGTATGAATCTAGGAAAACTGGAAGTTGTTATCAAATGAAATGGAATGCATAAGGATCACTATTCTAGGTGTTAGTGAGCTGAAATGCACTGGTATTGGCCATTTTGAATTCAAAAATTACATGATTTACTGTGCCAGAATGCCACGGTCAAGAGGAGTGGCAGTGCATTCGCCATCCCAAAGATCTGAGAGGCCAATGCTGTCTGTGATGAATAATGTCCATCCACATTGAAGGAAATGCAATAAATACAATTATCATTCAAATATATGCACCAACCACAAATCTAGAAATGGAAAAATGCTACCAATGTCTGAAATTGAACAAACATGCAACCAAGATGTATGATTGACAATTGGAATGTAGAAGTTGTAAACTGAGAGGAAGGAATGGTAGGGAAATATGGTCTTGATGATAGAACGGTGCTGGTGATCGCATGATAGAATTTTGCAAGACCGATGACTTGTTCATAGCAAATATCTTTATAAAAAAAAAAGAAAAGAAAAGAAAGGCGGGGGGGGCTGAGCCCCAGTGGCATAGTGGTTGAGTGCAGGACTGCGGCCCACAGAGTTGGCAGTTCAAATCCAGTAGCAGCACTCCAAGAGCAAGGCTGGGCCTCATACTCCCACAAGGGGGCAGTGATGTCCACAAAAAAAAGAAAAGAAAGGGGACTGCACAAGTGGATTTCTTCAGATGGAATTCACACAATTCAAACTGACTGCATCTCTGAGAAGAGAGAATGCAGAAGCTCAGTGTTAGCAGCAAAAACCAGGTCAAGGGCTGGCTGTGCAGGAGACCATCAATAGCTCCTAAGGAAGTGGAGGTTGAAGTCGAAAAAAAATGCAAACAAGTCCACAACAGCCAAATATAATCTTGAATATATTCAATCTGAATTTCAAGAATAGATTTGATGCATTAAACACTAATGACAGAAGACTGGTGAGCTGTGGGGTGATACCAAGAATATCATACATGAAGAAAGCAAAAGGTCATTAGAAAGACAGGAAAGAGAGAAAAGATCAAAGCGGATGGCAGAAGAGACTGTGAAGTTTACTCCTAGAGTAGTTGAGGCACATGGAAGAAATGATGAAATCAAAGAGGTAAACAGAACATTTCAAAGGGCAAGTTCAGAAGACAGGGTAAAATATTATAATGAAATGTGCAAAAACCTAGAGTTAGGCAACAAAAAAATGAAGAATAGACTCAGTATATCTTAAATTGAAAAAGATGAAAGAAAAAAATCCAAACACTGAGTTGGAGTAACAATAAGATTCTATAGGCAAAGGTTGAATGATGCAGGAAGCATCAAAAGAAAATGGAAAGGATGCACAGAGTCATTACCCAAAAGAACTTGTTGACAGTCAACCATTTCAAGAGGTGGCATATGAGCGAGAACCAATGGTACTGCAAGAAGTCATCTAAGCTACACTGACAGCTTTCCTCAAAAACAAGACTGCAGAGAGGAGGGGATACCAACAGAAATGTGTCGACAAGCTAACGAAGCACTGAAAGCACTCACTTGGCTATGCAAGAAATTTGGGAGAAAGCAACTTGACCAATTCACCCTGAGGGTGACCCAACAGAATACGCCAATCATAGAACAATATCATTAATATCGGGAGGCCTCATGGTATCGTGATTTCGGCTGTGATTCCCATGGTCAGCTGTTCAAAACCACCAGCAGTTTCACGGGAAGACTGAGCTTTCTACTCCCATAAAGAGTCAGTGTCAAAAGAATTTCCCATCTCAGACATCCACAGTGGGTTGCTATGAGGCAGTACGGACTTGGTGGCAGTGAGCTGGTTTGGGCTTTGATCTTTAATATCACATGCAAATAAAATGTTGCTGAAGATCATCCGATAACATTTGCAAAGTACATTGACAAGAAACTGCCAGAAATTCAGGCCAAATTCAGAAGAGGACATAGAATGTCTGATGACATCAGATAGACCATGGCTGAAAGCAAAAAATACCAGAAAAGATGTTTGCTTGCAATTTATTGACTATCCAAAGGCATTCAACTGTATTGATCATTAAAAACTATGGGTAACTTTGATAAGAATGGGTATTCCAGAACACTTCATTGTGCTCTTGCAGAACCTGTACATGAATCAAGAGGCAGTCATGAGAATAAAGCATGAAAATACTGCCCTGTTGAAAATCAATTTGCATACTGAGCTAATAATCAGAGAACCTATATTATATGAAGAAAAATGTGGTAAGGATTGGAGAAAGGCTTATTAGCAACCCTAGATATGCATATGATACAACCTTGCTTACTGGTCAAGGATTTCATCTTTCTTGGATCATCAATCCAGGAAAACAGCTGTCAAGAGATCAACAATATGTTCCATTAGGTAAATCTGGTGAACAAGATTTCTTTCAAGTGTGGAAGAGCAAGGCTGTTACTTTGAGGATTAAGGTACATATCTGATGGGTCAGGGTATTTTCCAGTCACCTCATATGCGTTAAAAAATGGATATTTAATAGGGAAGAATGAGAAATAATCTATGCATTTGAACTAGAGTGTTGGGGAAGAGTATTGAAAGTACCAGGGACTGCCAAAAGAAGAAACAGATCTATCTTGGAAGACGTACAGCCAGAATGTTCCTCAGAGTCAAGGATGGCGAGACTTCATCTCACACACTCGGCACATGTCATCAAGAGAGAAGGACATCGTGCTTGGTAAAGCAAAGGGGCAGCAAAAAAAAGGAAAGCCTGGATGAGGCAGGGCGGGCGGGGTTTCATCCTGTGGCACCCAGGATTGCTATGCGTGGGAACCAACTCCACGGCTTCTAACAGCTGCAGCATGCAACAAAAAAGACACTCATCAAAGGACCTGATACCTACTGAGTGATCAAGATGTGTTCACTGACGTCATTGGAGTTCCTGGGTGGCACAAATGGTTCCTACACAAGGCTGCTAACTGGAAGGTCAGCAGTTCAAGTGCACACCCAGGTGTCAGAAGAAAGATCTGGCTATCTACTCTAAACAGTCGGCCCTTGAATACACTTCTACTTTGACACGTATGAGGTTGTTATCATCATCATTATCTTGACCTGACCTGTCTCTCCAGGCTCTTGCCCGTCATGCCCACTCTAGGTACAGAAAAGTCAGACCACTAATGCTGGAGTGGCTTCTTACTCCTAGCGACCCCTTTGGACAGAGTAGAATTGTTTGATGTGGTTTCCAAGACTACACTATTTCCAGAAGCCGGCTACACCACATCTTCCTTCCATTGAGCATCTGGTGGGTTTTAATTGCTGCGCTTCTGGTTCACAGATGAGCACTTGATCTTTGCGCCTCCAGGACGCCTCTGGTGCAGTCATACTCAAATACCCTTTGTTTTCCCAAGAGGTGGCATTCTGCTCACAACTCCTTACTTTTGTCCATCCCATCCTTCTTGGCCACCTTAGAAGATTGCAGTGGGACCCTCCCTGGGGCCGTCTTAGATCTCCCAGTCAACGAGGTATCTCCCAAAGAACACATCCTTCATGTATCTGTTGAGAGGCGCACTACACTTTGCTGCCTCTGAGAACCTGTTTGTCTCCCCAGCTAGATAAGAACCCTGTAAGGACAGAGCCATGACAGAGCAAATCACATGCCAGCATGTCTCAGGAAGAAAAGAAAGAGGAACAAAGGCCCTCAGAAAGCAGTGGGGAGAAGGAAGGGCAGGATTTGTGCTCCAGGAGATACTTATCAATGTCTGGATAAAGTTCTGGTTGCCACAATGGGGTATCCTACTGACCCCATTGATAACATAATACTTGATGTTTAGTGAGTAGAGGCCAAGAATGCTGCTAAACATCCTACAATGCACGCCCTGGCCCCCTCGACAAAGAATTATCTGCCCGTATGTCTCTAGCATTCAAGCCATCAAGTCTTGTCTTCCAGGACCATCACATATGCCAAGGAGAGCCAACTGGGTGATGACATGTGTATTCGGCAGCCTGGATGGTCATGTCTGTCCCTCTCCCAGCTCATCCCTTTCCTCAGCATCTCTAGGCTGTGAGGGGGCAAGGAAGGGCTGCTGTTGTTAGCTCCCATCAAGTCAGACCCTTGACCCCTGGCCATCCCATGAGCAGCAAAAGGAAATGTTGCACAGCCCTCTCCTGTGCCCAAGGTCAGCTCCCCTGGGGAAGAATGCTGTGGGGAATTAAGGGTTCAAATGTGATTTCATTCTTTGGTTCCTTCCAGCTCTGGTCGAGAGTCTATGATTCTACAATTGTGGGTTGATGCCTGCTGTTTCTTCCTTGGCCAAAATAGATTCAAGTCATTGCTGCACAGACTTTCTCAGGTGCCAAGAGAGGAAGAAAACCCAGAGAGTCTGACCTGAGTCACTGAGAGTCTGTGTTATATTCCAGATCATTCAAAAACTTAAGTGAACTCACATGCCTAAGAGGCTGACTTCTAGCTTGTCTAGGTGGGTAAAAGGCAGCCCGTAAGATGCAGGAGAAACAGGATGGGGCGGGGAGATGGCGGCCCTCGATGTCTCTGTGGGTAACTCGGTTCTGTTATGAAAAGGCTCCTCTGTCCGTCAGTCTAAACACATTGTGTTTTTGCCAGAGATCAGGGAGGAGTCCGTGAAACCTCCCCCCTTTGTTCTCCAGGACACGGTGTGCAGAAGAATTCCTGCAGAAGAATGGTGATAGTCATTGAAGCCTATGTGTGTTTGTGTGTGTGTGTGTGTGTGTGTGTGTGTGTGTGTGTGTTGGGGCAGGGGTGGAGGAGGGGTCCTGATCTTGCTGTTTTTAAATAAGTTTTAAAGGGAGGAATTAAGTATTGGTGGTTTCCTGGTAGCATTTGTGCCTACTGTGCAGGATACCCAGTTGAACTGATCCTGGGGATAGTGCATTCCCAGTCAGCATTTCACACTGGGGTACGTGGGACTGTCATTAGTTTGAGTTTGCTTCATGACAACTAGTCATGACAACAGCAAAGAAAATAAACTACTATAATGGTAAAAAATAAAATTTTGAAAGCCTAATCTTTGTCATCAGCTCTGCCACCGACTAATGACATGGTCCTGGTAAATGACTTGATTTGCCCAAGCCTCAGCCATGGGACGGGCACAAGCAAAGTGTCTGCTTCAGAGGGTCATTCCAGGGAATAGTTATTCCAAATCACAAATACAGTCCTTCCTCGGCATCTGGGGGGTGAGGGATTGGTCTCAGGACTCCCTGAGACACCCAAACCCACAGATGCTCAAGTATGTAAGTAATCTCTGGCTTCCTTATAACCTCTAGATTAAGTATGACACCAAATACCATGTACATGCTACACAAATAGTACTTTATGCTCCCTCTTCACCTTGGAGGCATGCGTGGAGCACTTAATTGCTATTTTAGGGGCAATTTTTCCACAGAAACAAATGATGTACAGAATTCAGGTAGCTAAAACATGGTGAACAATGCTCAACTGATGACTGCTGAGAGAGACCAGGATCTGTGAAATGGTGGGAGACCACAGAACCACAGTGGGGGGTGGGGGAGGTGTAAATAATATATTCATTTGCATGAGTCTAGTACTCAGCAAGTGACAAATTTAAGTTTTACTTTCTGGAGTGCGTGAGTAAGTGAAAGAGAGAGAGAGAGAGAGAGAGAGATGAGATGAGATTGGTTGGATCCAAGGATGTGGGACCAATGACTGTGAACCCCACAGACTCAGAAAGCTGACTGCACATAAGTTTAGCAGCAGGTATTATTCTGAAAGGGTGAATGAAGAAATAATATAATTAATCAGGCAGAAATTCCAACATAAACTTATATATACAGGATGCAGTGTAGCACCAACAAAACATACAACTTTCCTCTAGTTCTTTAATGCTTCCTCCCCTCCACCCCCACTATCATGACCCCAGTTCAACTTTACACATCCTGCTAAAGCAGAACATATACACTGGTACAGATAAGAGCTCACAATGCAGGGACTCCAGGAAAGATAAGCCTCTCAGGACCAATAATGAAAGCAGCAATACCAAGAGGGCAGAGGAAAGATGTGGGGTGTAAGGGGCAACTGAACACAATGATCAACATATCACACACACACAGGGAGAAAAAGAGCAGGAAAGTGCAGGAAGAAGACAGCAGATGGTGTGAGACGTGAATAAAATAATAATCTACAAATTATCAAGGATTGGTGAAGGAGGAGAAAAAATGAGGAGCTGATACCAAGAGCTCAAATAGAAAGAAAATGTTTTGAAATTGATGGCCACATATGTACAAATGCATGACACAATGGATGGCTGGATGGATTGTGATGAGAGCTGCAAGAGTCCCCCCAAAAATGATTTAAAATTAAAATTTTAAAAGGAATGTTTAAACAAAGATCTCAGCCCAGTCCCAATCAAGTCCATAAGTTCTATATTAACCCATAAACGCGACATTATCTCATTCTTCTACATGCAATGATGTGGAAAGCAGAGAGATCACAAGCCAGTGGGTGAAAAGTCTTGTGGCAGCGTCTCAGTGCTGGCATGCTCTCCATGTGGCTCCTCCAGCTCCAGGGCTCTGGCTGCCATCAGCATGGCTTCATGTGACTCCTTAGTCATGACTTCAGGAGCCAGTCTGGAGCAGACAGTGTGTCCCACCTCTAGGAAGGAAGACAGGAGTTCCCAGAATCCTCAGGAGAAGACCATGCCTACACAGAGGCCTCATTGGCTGTGAACTGATTGACAGATTAGATTCCACCCCTTCGCTCAAGTTGATGCTAGATTATGTAACTACCACACATACACAAATATCTTCTGTCAAACATGTATCTATGAGTGTGCCTTCACACCCATTCAACCACCTGTCTATCCAGGCATCTACTTGTAGAGAACCGTTACCTCAGGGTGTCTGGACCTCTGTTGCCTTTGACACACGCACGTCTGGTGTCTTCACTGCCTCTCTTCTTTTATGCTGACCCTTCTCCTATTTTCCCTTCCTTTTCACCCAAGTTCAGCAGCGTCTCCCTGCTAGTCAGTAGCTTACCCTGCTTTTTCTTCTCACCCCTGGTAACCATCAAAGAATGGGTCTTCCAGGGAGAAAACCTTTTCCTGACTTTTTACAAATGTGGTCTCATGCCATATTTGTCCTTTCTGATTGACTCAACCCACTCAGCATTATGTCCTCCACGCTCACTCGTGTTACGAGGTGTCTCCTAGGTTCACTGCTATTCCTCAGCATTGCAAAGCAGTCCACCGTGCATCTGTCCCACTCTTCCACTGCTGGGCATTTAAGCTGTTGCTTCCATCTTTTTGCTATTGTGAATAGAGCTGCAATGAACATGAGTGTGGCTGCATGTATTTGTGTCATGTGGAATTTTCTATTCCTTGCTTTTTAAGGACATGCCATCCAGTTATTCCACAGAGGGTGCTCTGTTTTATGCTCCTACCAGCAGCATATCAGGGTTTGTCTCTCTGCATCTTCACCAGAATTCTTTTTTCTCTTTTTAACAGTGCCATAAATACTTTCATTGCTGTTTTGATCTAAAGCTAATGAAGGAATAGACAACTGAATACATCCGTTGAATAGAATACATCATGGTAAACGAAGACTGAAGTTATCAAGGATTTCATTTTATGTGGATCCACAATCAGTGCTCATAGAAGCAGCAGTTGACAAACCAAACATTGGGTGAGTCTGCTCCACAAAGCCCCTCTTAAAGTATTGAAGAGTAAGGAATTCACTTTAAGGACTAAGGTACACCTAACCCAAGTCATGGTATTTTCCATTGCCTCATAGGCTTGTGAAAGTTGGACAATGGAGAAGGGAGACCACAGAAGAATTGACACATCTAAATTATGGTGTTGGCAAGGAATATTAAAGGTATCATGAACCACCAAGAACAAACGTACTCATCTTGGAGAAAGTACAGCCAGAATGTTGATGAGAGGCAAGGATGGAGAACCTTCATCTTATGCATCTTGGTCATATTGTAAAGAGAGGCTGGTCCCTAGTACCATGACACTTGGTAAAGTAGTGGTCAGTGAAGAAGAACTTTAATGAGATGGATTGAGTCCGTGGTTGCAACAGCAGGCGCAAGCCTGACAATCATGAGCAAGAAGGAAGAGCAGAGGCCGGGAGGCCTGTGTCGTGCTGTACACACTGCAGGCCACTGCAAGTTGCAATCTACCTAACAACAGTAGGGGCTGATCACCATGTGTATCTCTTCACATGGTTGTTGACTTCCTTAATTTCCTTTTTGGTGCAATGAGGTGTTTGTGTCCTCTGACCAATTTTTAGGTGGTTGAATTGTCTTCTGTTGTTGAGGTACTGAAGCTTTCTATAAATTTGAGATTAGTCCTTCATCCGAGATATTAACAAAAAAATTTTTTTACCACTCTATGGTTCTCCTTTTACTCTTTTGGTGAAATCTTCTGGTATTTAGGAGTAGCTATGTCTTAGGAGTTCCCAGTCATCTACTTGGTCTTCCACTGTGTGTGTGTGTGTGTGTTTTCGGTTGTGTTTGATAGTGTATTTCTGCCATGTATCAGGCTCCGAAGTTTGTCCCTATTTTGTTTCATGGATGGTCTTTATATTTTGTGATTTTATAATTAGGTCTTTGATCCATCTTGAGTTTTTTTGCGCATGGTAAGAGACATAAGCTCACTGACATCAAGTCCATGCTGACTCATGGTGACCTTATAAAACAGGATAGAACCGAGAGTTTCTGAGACTCTAACTCTTTTTTTTTGGCATCACTGCCCTCTGGTGGTCGTGGGAGCTACCCAGCCTTGCTCCTGGAGAGCAGCTGCTGAATTTGAACCGCCAAGCCTGTGGGCCGCAGCCCACACTCAACCACCTATGCCACCAGGGCTCAGTCCGAGACTGTACTTCTTCACGGGAATAAAAGACCCCTCTTTCTCCCTTGGAGTGGCTGGTGGTTTCAAACTGCTGACCTTGCAATTAGCAGCCAAATGTATAACTACTACACCACCAGGGCTCCTGGTATGAGATTTATATCCTGTTTGATTTTTCTGCAAATGTACATCCAGTTTTGCCATTACCATTTGTTAAAGAGATTATCTCTTCCCCACTTAATGAGTTTGGGCCCTTTATCAAAGCTCAGCTGTCCATAGATAAAGGAACTTACTTCTGGCTACTTATTTCTGTTCGTTACTTTGCGCATTTCGCCGTACCAAGTAGGTTTGATAATTGTGGCTATGTAGTGGCTTGGGGGTTGGGAAGTGCTCTTTTTCAGCATGCTTTGCTTCTCCAAGGTCTTTTTCCTTTCCATATAAAGTTGGTGATGTGTTTCACTATTTAAAGAATGATGTTGGAATCTGAATCAGGATTGTATTACATCTAGAGATCACTTTGGATAGTATCGCTATTTTCATGATACTAAATATTCTCATCCATGAGTGTGGTATATTTTTCCACTTGTGATGGTCTTTTTTGGATTCTTATAGCAGTGTTTTGTAAGCTTTTTGTTTGTTTTATTTGAGGGGGAGGTAGATGGATAGCTGGATTGATTGATAGACAAACGGTCTTTTGTTTCTCTGATTAGCTTTATCCCCTATGTATTTTCTTTTCTGGGTGGATATTATAAATGGTATTGTTTTATGGATGCATTTTCAGAATTCTCTTTGTTGCGCTTAGGGGATCTGACTAATTTTGTATGTCAATCTTGTACCCTGTGATTTTGCTAAATCTTTCAATTAATTCCAGTAATTTTCTTGCTAAGTCTCTGGGATTTTCTATATCTGGGAATATATTACCTGCAAATAGGGAAGCTTTACCTTTTCTTTGGCAATCTGGATGCCTTTCATTTCCCTTTCTTGCCTTATGGCTTTGGGTAAGACTTCTGGCACAATATTGAACAGGAGTAGTGTTAAAGGGCATCCTTGTCTTATTCCTGTTTGTAAGCAAAATGCTTTCAGTCTATCTCCACTGAGAGTAATGCTGGCTGTTAATTTTATATACATGCCCATCCTTATGTTGAGGGATTTCCTTTCTATTCCAATTTTATCAAGAGGGTTTTTAAAATCAGGAATGTGTTGGATTTTGTCAACTGCCTTTTCTGTATTGATTGATGTGATCATGCTTTTCTTGGTTTATTTATGGGGTGGACTACATTGATTGTTTACTTAGCATTGAGCCTGGAATGCCAGTATGACTCCCACTTGGTCATGATGTGTTATTTATTGATGTTATTAGATGCTATTCTCTAGAATTTTGTTGAGAATTTTTGCGTTTATGTTCATGAGGAATTATGCCTCCTATGTTGTGGATGGGGAAGGAAGACAGACTTTAACTAACTTCCCAAGGCTGGTCAGAGATAGAACCAGAGCCTACACAAAGGTGGTTGGACTTCAGGGCCCCTGCCATTACCAATAGATATGTGGTTGCTGTTGTTTTTAACTTCTGTGGATTCAACTCATGTCAACTCATTTTTATATCACACACCATCAGCTGGCACCATTGTGACCCACAAGACATCTTATTTGATTTTCAGATCATAGGTCACTAGATCTTTCTTCTAGTCCATCTTGGTCTGGAAGTTCCCCCTGAAGTCTGGTTAGCACCACAGCAACACACAAGTCCTTGCTGGAAAAGAGGCAGGAGCTACAAATGAGGTTTATTGGCCAGGAATCACACTCAAGTCTCTCACCTGTGAAAAGCAGGAATTCTGAAACTGAAAATCATGGTGCCAGTAGAGGGTCTCATCTTTATCCACCACACACAGCATGTCTCAAATCCTTCTATATTCCCAAACAATCTTCTCCACTCCTGGAGGGCAGAGTTTTGCCAACTCCCCAGCAGGGAAGCACCTACCTCCAAGTGGGTCTAACACGGGGTGGTGTCTGCAAGGAAGGGCCCAGAAGAAGGGGCATGTGGGCAAGAGATGCCAAATGTGGACAAGCTAGACTCTTCTCCAGGACCACCTGGGGACTCTGGGTCCACAGACATCCTTTCTCAGTGCTTGGTTTCTCTTTCTTTAAAATAGGAGCTGATAAACAATCAAACCCCCTTCCAGCTCTAGGGGAGAAAAGAAGGCACTGGAGCTTGGGTAAGATCCTATCTTAGGGCACAGACTGCCACCTACTGAGACATTCTGAGAATGTCCTACAGCGTGAGGATGAAACACGGGATACCAGGCTCCCAGAAGCTGCTGCTCTGTCCCTCTTTATCAGTGCCTTCAACCTTTTCTTTATTTTCAACTCTGACTGACAAAATCACACAGAAAATTATAATAATGATCTTTAGAATGACCAACATTCTTTGAGTGTTTATTTCCAATTTTAGTATATGTGGTGCCGAAGCGAGCACTTGAGTGTTTATTTCATTGAAGGTCTTAAGTTTGGTTTCCATGTAATAACTCAATTCAACTCAAAATAGGCATGCAGGGAAAATACAGCAAGGCTAAGATTTATCCCAGACTGCCCAACTGCATGTGAACTGTCATGTGGGTAAAGAATATTGACTATACTGTGGTCTTGGGAGAAACAGAACCATAACCCTCCATAAAAATGAGACTGAAGAAACAGCACCTTTTTAACTTTGGTAAAAGTCTGAGAGAACCAAGGAAACCCTCAGTGAGAGAGGCTGAGACAAGAGATCCAATCATCGTGAAGATGGTACATGGGGAGGGTGTTTCATTCTGTGCCCATAGGTTACCTCCCGTCCAAGCCTAACAGCTGTCGCACGGCTAACTACATGAAGGCAGAAAGGCAGCACACTTAAAGAAAACCAAAGCCAAGTCCGCTGCCATCTGGTCAATGTCGATTCACAGGGACCCAGTAGGACAGGGTAGAACTACCCCAGTGAGTTTCCAAGACTGTAACTACTTTCAAGAGTCCTGCCATCCACCCCCAGGAGCAGCTGGTGATTTAGACATGCACCCTGTGACCTCTGTGAGGTCATTTCCATTGCATAAGCATCGTCTTGGTGTGAGGTGCCACCAGGTGACCCGGCACACAATAGAACGCAACACTGTCTCCTCCTGGTCCATCCACACATGGTTGCAATATTCTGCAATAAGGAGGGGTTTTTTCTTCTTCTTCTTCTTCTTCTTCTTCTTCTTCTTCTTCTTCTTCTTCTTCTTCTTCTTCTTCTTCTTCTTCTCTCTTTCTCTCTCTCGACCTCTCGACCTCTCGACCTCTACTTTATCAAGCATGATGTCCTTGCTCTCCAGAAACACGAGACAGAGTCTCCCACCCACTGCTGAAGAAGAGTCTTGCTCTATTTATACCAAGAGAGAATTGTCCGTTCTCCTGGCATGGGATGGTCGATGTTCTGTATCTACATGGTCGTCTCCTTCAGGCTTGTGTATCGGCTCTCACAGGCAGGGGAGGGAATTAAAGAGGCCCGACGTGAAGCAGGTGCATCTTCACCCTCAGAATGACAGCCTTGCTTCTCAACACTGTCGAGAGGCCTGCTGTGGCAGATTTGCCCAGTGCGGTATACATTGTTTGATTTCTTGACCGCTGCTTCCTGGATTCCAATTGGGGATCCAGGTAAAATGGGATCCTTGACCGAATCACTATTCTCTCCACTTTTCAGGATGCTCCTCACCGGTGCAGCTATTTGACAAGCATTGCCTCATTGACTTCTCACCACCACGCCCTGAGGTCGATGTCTGATCCCCACTTGACAGTAAGGACACTAAAGTCCACACAGACGGTCAGTATCTGCCCAAGCACCATGCTAAGCCTTAGGCATGGCCCTGAACAAAGAGATCGGAGACCCCAGTACCCAGGACATTCTCTGTCCTTGGGGGATAGGTGTACCAGCACTCAGGTGACTTAAACAATGAGGGAGGGGCGGGAATCTAGGCACGATAGGAGTCTTACTTACCTGGGAGGGAGGAAGTGTTGAGAATGATCACAACCAGGGTCACATTGCCCCAAAGTTCTGAGTGAATGCGTCATTGTGGAGCCCAACCCTCTACTCACAGACCTTTGTCCACCTCGGTCTCCCTGTCTGGCACCTGAGTTATCATGTCCTGTGGGCCTGGTGACTCTGGTCCCCGGCAGAGGGGGCTGCACACAGAGGTTGCTCAGTAATTCTGTGCAAGCTCCTCTGCTCCTCCAGCCCAAACATCTGCCTCCTTCCCTTCCTCCGAACTTCCTCTCAACCCCAATAATCCAGAGTTTAGGACCATGGACCTGCAGCCCCACATCTCCCGCCTGAAAAAGTGATGCCAGTGTTAAGTATCCCAAGTGTGCGAGCAATGAGAATGCTGAAGAGGGAAGCTGTGATCCTTGGGTTTTAAGGAACGTGACTCAGCCAGGAGTCTCCCTGATGTGATCTAGCAGCCTGTCATCAAATCCTGTGAATGGCGAGTGACTGTGGGAAGGACCGGGTAGACCGCACCTCCAGAACCCGGTCACCGCCTTGATACGATTGAAAAGAATTCTCAATGGGGATGTGGCCTGCGTGACACGCTAGCCGACACTGGAGAAAGGAACTCGTTCTTGCTGGGCTGGATCCTGCACCTGGCTCATTAGCCCACACTGCGAGTGATCAGCGACTCGCCCCATCACCTACCAACTCTGTAGCCATAAGCCTGACTTGTGACCTTTGCCTCATCTACCAGCCTGGGGTCTTCCTACTTCCTGGTTCACTGGCCCCTATCAGCTATTCAAGTCAGGAAAAGCCTCTTGCTTAATAACTGATCTACAAACTTGAGACTTGAACCAGACAAGAGTTAACAGCTTCTACAATTCTGAAAGTCATTTCTTAATATAAAATTATATATATATATATATACACATATATATGTATACTTGAGTATATACGGTACTTGAAATAGCCCGGTTACCTCCCCCCTTCCCTCCTTTGCTTCATGCACTTTGGATAACCTTGGGAATCATGGCCCTTCCTGCTCAGCTGGACCACCACCTGCATACTCCCTATAGGATAACCTCCAGCCTTGTACTCTCCGGGATGAACTCAGATTGGAAAGAAACTGAGATACAGCTATGAGGAAGTGGGGGGTCTGTCATTCTTTCATTCACAACTGCCGCTCAACACATACGTGCTGGGTACACATCACCTGTGCGTAAGGTATGCACGCTTGTGTACCCGGCACACATACGTGCTTATCAGTTTGTTGTGCTGTGGTGACTCGCATGTTGCTGAGATACCAGAGCCTGCCACTGAGATTTTAAAATCCAATGGGGTCGCCCAAAGCAGCCAGGTTGTCACCAGGGTGACAGCAGAGCTTCCAGGTGTAAGAGAGCAAACTAGGGGAAAGGGCTGGACTTCCTGCCTGAGAGACCAGCACTGAACCCCCACCAATCTTGTGCAACAGGTGCCAGAAGAGGAGCCTTGGGAAAGCACTCAAAATACTACTGAAGAAGAGCTGCCTCCTCCAAGAAGACCCAACACCAATGGCCTGAGTGGCATAAAGTTTGGAAGGCCTTCATTTGCTGTTGGGGGATGGTTTAGATTAAATAGCTGCTGCCAATCAGAATGTACAAAGTACAAATGTAGGAAAAAATTGAAGTCATTAAAAGTGACATGTAGCCCATAGACTTAAGGGCCTAAGAATGAACAAGCTGAAATGGACTGTTCTTAGCTATTTTGAATCCAATAATCACATGGCTAACAATGCTAGGAATGACAGATTCAAGAGAAATGGCACCATGTGCATAATCAAAAAGAACATTTCAACATCTATCTTAAAGTTTAATGCTGTCTGTGATGGGATGATATCTATACACTCACAAGCAAGAACAGTTCCTACAACTGTGATTCAAAGTGGCTCACAGCCACTGAAGCCAACGATGAAGAAATTAGAGAGCTCTGTTTCTTCAGTAGAAAATCGATGAAGCATGGAGTCAAGCTGCACTGATGATTATTGGTGATTGGAATATGAAAGCTGGAAACAACGAGGAAGGATGGGTAACTGGGGAAATATGGTCTTGAAGATAGACACAAAACTGAAGATCACATGGCGGGATGTCGCCCCACCAACTCATTCATGGCAGATGCTATTTCTCAAAAACATAAGTGGCGACCGTGACTGTGGCCCTCACCAGAGGGTAGACACAGGAAGCAAACTGACTACATTTGTGGGAAGAGCTGGACCCATGCTGACGTAAACGAATCTGTGTGGTGGATCCCTGCTGACTGCAGCGATTGACTGAGGGATGGCCACGCAAGAGCCAATGTCACTTAGGAGATGTTTGCTAGATGATGCTTCAGGGAAGAGGGGCTCTCATTGGTGAAAGAGGCAGCTCCTCTTCCCCAGCGTCTAATGCCTAGAACTGCTACCACCTGCTGGTATCACAAGAGAAGAACATGGACTCGCCATGTGACGCTCAAACACGACAAACCACTGTGGTCTGAACAGAGTGATGGAATGAACTGTGACATCACCTTAGTGGTTGGCTTGGGCTGTTACTAGCTCTGTCCCTGGACTCTCCTGTGCTTCTTGGTTCTTCTTGGTTATAAATGGTAACGGACTCATTGTTTAGGCTGCTTGACAGGGTTTTCTGTCGCTTAAAACCAAAAGGGTCCCAGATATACACACTGTAGATTTTTGAAAGATACCTGAACTCCCAATTGGTTCATACTGCATCATGTTAAACTCTAGGAAGATCACTGTGATCTTAAATGCTAAAAACAAATGTATCACAATATAGAAATATGCAGAAAGGGGGCAAATGAAAATTGACACCTACAAAATGCGAAGCAAAAATCCACCCTACATGGTACAATAATGGAATATTATTAACAGCGTATTGCTGTAAACCAGCAATCAGACGTGTTCTATGAAGAACCAGCTAACATATATTTTGAACCTTACAGACCATATGGCCTGTCGCGACAACGCAACTCAGCCTCGCAGTACAAAAGCAGCCACTGACAATGTGCAAATGCATGCGCATGGCTGGGTTCCAATAAGACTATATTTAGAGACACAAACACTGGAAGGCCACATGAAATGTGTCATGAAGTAGGCTTCTTTCGATGTATACTTTAGCCATTTGAAAATGTAAACACCATTCTCGTTTCACAGGCTGTGCAACAGTAAGCAGCGGAGAAGGCCTCGTGGTAAAGTGCCCGCCTGTCAGGTAGCAAGTGGGCAGTTGGAACCACTGAGCGACTGTGGTCGGTCGAGCTGGTGTGTGGACGGCACAGGCCCGGGCTGCTCTGCCATCTGCGGGCATCGAGCGAGTCAGGACCGGCCTGACACGCTCACCAGCCCACTTTGCTAGACCAGCCCCTGAGATGGACAACCATTAACAGAATCAGCAAGCCGACAACAGGCGGCATGGTTTGTTAGCCTGTGCTGTGAAAGATGTCCTAAAATTAGGGGGAGCCAATCACAACGATCCACAAATAGTGCCCCCACCCCCGAGGGATATAAACAACAGAAATGTAGGTGAAGGGAGATAGTGGATGATGTAAGACATGTAAATTATAATAAAAATTGATCATTTATTAAGGGGTCATGAGAGTGAGAGGGAGGGGGGGGGAAGAGGAGCTGATGCCAGGGCTCAGGTAGCAAGGAAATGTTTTGAAAATGATCGTGGCAGCACATGTACAAATGTGCTTGAAACAATGGATGGATGGATTATTATAGGAGCTGTCAGAACCCTAGTAAAGTGGTTTAAAAAAAAAAAAAGGAGGCCCCAAAATTCATGATGTGGGCCTGTGTGAGAGGCAGAGGGGAGCGCCCATGCATTGTCACCCCCATTCAGCCCTGGTCCCAGTGAGGAGGCCTGGGCAGGTACTAGTGACAAGCTGGGCTGCGACCCACAAGGTCAGGAGCTGGGTACCATGGCGCTTTCAACTCCCTTGAAGAGTTCTGATCTCAGGACACACACACACACACACACACACACACACACACACACACACACGCCTGGTGGGGGCGGGGCAGTTCTAACCTGTCCTGAATTGGCAGTGAGGTCGATCGAGTTGAGTTATTCATCAGGTCATCCTCAAGTGCATGCGGACTCAGGACAGCCCACGTGGGACAGAGGGGCACTGTGCTGTCTGGGTTTCCACGACGGACGTTTTCCAAAGCAGGTTATCAGGTCGTTCTCTTGGGGCCCTTCTGGGTTGGCTGAAACCACCCACCTTCCTGTGAGCAGCTGAGTGCCTTTGCTGTCTGCACCACCCAGGGATGCCAAAGGCAGGGATACTGGGGGTTGTCAGCTCTCTGGGGTTGAACAGCTGAAAGCAGGGATACTGGGGGTTGTCAGCTCTCTGGAGTTGAACAGCTGATAACTGAAATCTCTCCACAGTCTCTACACTAATTTGCAGGAAGGCAAATATCACCACTAAGATCACCACTTACCGACGCTGGCGCCTTGGCTGGATGGGCAATTGAAGCTTCATCAATTTCCCGCGTGGTGATTTTCTGTCTGATGTGAACCCTTGTCTGCACATACAAGTCGGGGGAGCTCAACTTTCCACTGTTGCCCTGAGATTTTGACATTTCACCGTGATTGCCTTTTCGCACCTATAATTTTACTACAAGCGATGCCAGTGACGATAAGTGTCTGGCCAAGTGCTTAGACCTTCAACTGTTCCTTCCACAAATGGAGTCCAACACTGTGTTGGGGGGCGGGGGCAGGCTGGAAGAAACTATAAACAACACAGCTATGGCCTCTGCTGTCCCTAACTGGCCTGATTACCAGACGGGACAGTCCATTCTCCCCTCGGGACCTGAGTGATATTTTAAAAAAACATCAACAGGTCACGTTCCTCCCTCTGCTCAACATCCTCCATTGCTCCCCACCTCACGCAGACCTACATATCTCCGGAAATGTCCACTCCAACCCCAACGCCTCTCTGGGCCCAACCTCTCCTTCTCTCCCAACCCTTCCTCCATGTCTCCTGCTGTAATATGGCGAGCTCTGTCCTCAGAGTCTGCTCCCTTCACCTGGGAGGCTTTCCTCCCAGATACCTCCTTGACTTCTTCATCCATCTCCTTCAAGCATTTGCTTAACTGACACCTCCTCGATGACGCCTTCCCTCGCCGGGCCATTAAAATGTATGACCACTTCCCGAATCCGTTCCTATCCTCTGCCCCCGTGTTTTCTTCTTCACACTCACCTTTGTTCATTAGAGGGTATAATTTATTTTTGTTGTGTTTATTACATACTCCGCCCATTTAGAAATGGACTCCCTGCAGGGGAGGCGCTGCTGCACCTCCTGTGTCCAGGCCGGAGTCAGCTGTCCGTAAAGGAAACAGCTGGGAAAGTGTGGATGAAGATGCAGGATGATAGATGTGGCCATCGGACATCAAGGCATTCTTGGCCAGCCCTGTGGTGGAGGGAACCAGTGAACAAAATGAAGGATAGAGACTCAAAGTGAAGGCACATTACCTGAGAGGGAAAAGAGGATGCACAGGGCAAAACAGAGGCAGCAGAATGGAGCTTTTCTCTTAATATCGCCTCCTCAGAACAGGTGTCTTGGCTTCTCCTCCTCTCCCCACACAGGGGCTGTGGTCCCCCACCGCCAGGTTTGGCCGCTCTCCCAGGCCTGAAATAGCAAGCACAGAAGCTGGTCCCGCACCTTCCACCGAAGCCAGCATCCACTCTAAGGACTGGGGAGGTGGCTGGACGTTGGGGCCTCGCTCTGCTCATCAGTGGCTTCACCAGGGTAAGTGTCTCTACCCCACCCCCACCCCCACCTCCCAACCTCCTCTCAGACCAGGCCAGACAGAGTCCTGAGCCATGGTTCTCATCAATTCTAACCATAGAACACGGGGCGATGCAAACGGTGGGGACGTGCTGGGCTCTGTCTCCTATTGCATGAATGCAGAGAACAAAATGATTGTGTAAGGTCTTCCCACATTGAGTGATAACACCATTACAAAGCATGAGCTAACAGAGTGGAAGCCTTCTGCCCCCCCCCCCCCTGCTTCTGCTCCCTTTAATCACGTCCTTCTCCAAAAAGTTCACAAACAGTCTCCACAGTTCTGTAGCTAACGCGAAGCCCACGCTGCCGAATCAGCTCTCGCTCAACAATCCTATGACTCGGAAAAACACTGCCACTGAGGCAGCTCCGCCCTAACAGC
>PVJH01033169.1:0-21853 GCA_004026705.1 Nesogale talazaci
CCTGTCAATCTGGAGATACCCATTGAGTAGTCAATGAGGCCTCCATGTGGGCATGGCTTTCTCCTGAGACTTCTGGGAAATATCATGATATTTCCCGCATGAAGATGAGAAGCTATCTCTCCAGTTGTTGGGAGTTAGTCTCAGAGATGATGAATCACAGACAAGACAAGATGGCAGCATCCCAGGAGCTGGAGGAGCCAGAGGAGAAGTCACATGGTCTCACCCTGATGGAACCAGACCTCTGAAGCTGGAAAAGCCACGTGGAGAGCCCTGCCAGCGCTGAGTTGCCTCTACCACCACTGGATGCTATTGATGGACCCTGAGCCCTGGAAGTGAGGAGCCATGAAGGGACCCTTGCCAGTGCCGGGATTCTGCACCCACTGGCCTGTGACTTCATAAGTCGGAAGGAGACATTATAGACTGGTATCAGGCATATGGGCTTATATCGGACTTATGACTTTGGGCTGGACTGCGTTGGGATGCTTTCTCAATGTTCCGTTCCTTTTGCATATAAACCATTCCCTTATATCCATATGTGTGTCTATGAGTTTGTTTCTCTAGTCTACCCGGACTGACACAGTGTGTGCAGCAACTGACTGGTGAACAGGCTCCCTGAGCTGCTGCAACTATTCTTGAGGAAAACACCACACTAAATCTAATTTGGGGGGGAAGTGGGCTCATGCCTGTGCCACTCAGGAGACTGGTGGGGCCATACCATGAGGCTCAGAAAAGTCTCTGGGAGAAGATGCTGGAATCTAAGTCCCCCTCTAGCCCCTGTGACATGTGTCCTTGGTGGCCCGTGTGTGGCATGGGCATGGGCACACCTGGTAGGTGTGGTGTGATGGGAGTGTACTGCACAAGCCGCTCACAGGGGCAGCCTGGAGCCCGGAGCTGCACCCCACCCCCTAAGGCAGCTCCCCCTTTCCTCAGTCACCTACTCTGTGCACCATCTGGAAGTCATGCCTTAGAAAGACTGGTACCTGCAGTCTCCGCCGAGTCCCTGGATGACGCACACAGTGAAGCACTCAATTGCTCCCCATCTCCAGTCGACTCAGAAAAACAGTCCCAGAAAGCCCCATGGAGCACATTGTGAGTGGCCAGGGGTCAGCGGCAGCGGACTCTCTCTAGTTCACTGGCCTCCCTGGGGGTTCTCCTAGAGCTTTGCCCCTGCTCCCTCTCACAGAGAGCCATCAGCTGGACTCGAGGCTAGAGCTGGTGTTGGCAGCTGGTTCTGCCCTACATGGTCGCTGTCTTCCATTCACCCCTGGCTCCTGTTAGGGAAAGATAAGGGGCTGCTCCCAGGTGCCAGGAAGCAGAGGACCACCTGCCACAGCACTCCCTTCCTGTGACCTTGGAACGCCCTTGACCAGCTGCCTCACCAGGCTCCCTAAGGAAGACACAGCAGGACTGGGAGCGCCTCACAGTCTCCCTGGAAGAGCTTTCCCAGGAGCCGTCCGCAGCCAGTGCACACTTGGGGCGCTAGGGACGGGGAGAAACAGGTGTAGGGTGCCTTTCTGTGATTGATCCCTTCAAGTTCAAGTACAAAGCAGCCAGAGTCATGAGAGGGGAGGGGACAGAGCCAGCAACAGGGCGATGGCTTCCACAGACAAGAGTGTGGGCTGGTGTATGTAAGCATGGGTTTGTATTGCTTTTCCTGTATGATCTGTCTGGGGTGTGTGTGTGTGTGTGTGTGTGTGTGTGTGTGTGTGTGTGCTTCTGTATGTGTGCGTGTGCATGTCTGTGTTTATGGGTGTGTTTATGGGTGTGTACATGTATGTTGTGTGCATGTGTGCCTGTACATGTGTGTGGTGTGGGTGGGCCTATGTACACGTGATTGTGGGGCTATGTGCTGTGTGTGTTTCTGTATACATGTGTGTGCTAGCTTGTGCTTATGGGTATGCATGTGTGTTATGTGTGTACACGTGCGTTGTGTGCTATGGGCCTATATGCATTGTGGTTGTGGGGCTCTATGCCATGTGCGTGTGTTTGTGTGTGTACCTGCATTCTTTGTGTGTTTTAGGGGGTGGGAGGGCTCCTGTGTCCTGTGTCATTCTGCCAGCAAATGAGTCTCCAGTTTCCCTGGGACTGCACACACAGCCAGTCCAAGTCATGGCTCCCAAAGTGTGAAGCCTCCCAGCCCACAAGCAGCTACCACCCAGTGGCCAGGAGCTCATACTGTCTGGGGGACCCACGGCAACTGCAGTCTTTGACCAGTGCCCCCCCCCACTTGGCCAGACCTGTTTGGGGCTCCCTTCCAAGTCCCCATTCCACCCAAGAGGCCCCAGCTAGTGGTAGTGGTCCCTGGAGTCAGAGGGGCCTCACTCCTCAAGGCAGACCCAGGTTGGGCCCTAACCTGCAGAGCCCCTTGCTCATTGAACAGGGGCCTCGCACAGGGCTCCCAATCTCAGGTCTCAGCCTGGGTGAAGGCAGTCGCATTCGGCATCTGACTCGGGGGGCCTCTAGGCCCCTGACCAGGCTTCCTTTCGGGCTCTGGAGTGGCCCGCTTGGCTACTTCCTGTCCTGCCCCACAGGCCTCAGCCGCATGCATGACAGAGGCTGTCCTCAGAGAGTTGTCCCAGGAAGAGGGGTTGGGAGGTGAACCAGAAGCTCCCGGCCACAAGTCACCTCTGCTAGGGCTGTCTGAAGTATGAAGTCATTGTCCCCGGTGCAACTCCCAGCCAGAACCCGGGGGATCCCAGCACAATGCCCGCCTTCCTTTTTCGAAACTCTTCTTTTCGCAAAGGATTTCACAAACAAGCCAATGAAATCAACAGGGGTATGGTAGAGAAATGCCCCTACTGTGGTGCTTGCTGTCTCAGCCTCCACTGCCGGACCTCAGGGTCAAGAGCATGGGGTCTCCCACGGCTTTGCTTCCCCTGCCCGGCAGCGCCAGGAGCTCTGCGGGTGTTTGTTGCAGCTGCCTCCTGTTCCCAGGACAGATGAAGGTGACCTTTCATCCTGATGCTCCACTCCCCGCCTGCCAAGGCCCGGGAGCCGAGTTGCAGCCTCTGCTCCCACCTGGTGGTCATCCCTGGGATCGCGCTGTCCTTGGAGAAGAACGCCTGGGTCTAAGCTAGACACTGGGGGGTATTCCAAAGCTGGGGCCAGGGAGCGCTCCATTCACTACGGGTGGTTAGCTGGGGGGACGTGGGGACTCGAGAACCTGGTTCCTCAGTGATTCCCCCTTCTTACATGTTCGTGTGACATTTCAGTCGCCGGAGACGTCCTGGTGGCCTAGTGCTTTAGCATTGAGCTGCCAACATCGAGGTCAGCAGTTCAAAACCACCAGCTGGTCCTCGGGAGAAAGACAGGAGTTTCCACTCCGGTTAGGAATTACGGTCCCGGAACCGCACAAGGGCAGCTCTGCTCTGCCCGGCAGAGTCACAATGAGAGAGCTTGGGCTCCCGCAAGGGCAGTGAGTGTGACTCTGTTGGTTCCACCAGGGACACAGAGCCAGACCTTAAAGTCAAATGGGTAGCTCCTCACCAGCAGGGCAGGCCGGCCAGCAAATCCATCTTCCAAGCCCAGATTCCCCCCACACACACACTGAGCTGCTTGGGGGGAGCAAATCACCAACCCTTTCTACTGCAGCACCTCTCACGGAGGCAAAGGTCTCCCTCTGGGTTATCGGTTTAGCACATTCACCACATATCCCCTATCCCCGGTTCTTCTCAGAGAGGCCTAGGAAGTCAACACGGGGAGGGACAGCCGCAGAGGATGGTCGGGGCCCTCAAGAGCAGGTCGGACCGCAGAGGGCCACCAGGCAGTGTGGCCTCTGCTTCTGAGTGAGCCTGCACAGGACCTGCTGCCTCAGCTGGCACCCAAGTGGCCTGCCTTGACCCTGCAGAGCCAGATGGAGATAAACCCCGGGGTCAGGGGGTTGAGTGGTGGCCTGGAATCGGTCCTAACCAGTTCCAAATCACATTTGGACCAGGGGACAGTGGTGCTGACCTCAGGGTGGCTGTTAGATGAATGATGTCAGTTTGGCACTGGTACCCAGGACAGGAGGTGTTGCCCAGCCATTGCCATGACAGTTGTGGAGGGAACCACCCTCCAGACCCCAGAGACAGCAGATGCCCACTGTGCCTCCCCCAGCTGTCTGTGAAGGCCTCTCAGCGAGAGTTAGTCCCACCCCCACAGCCTGGGGCCCTTCAGAGCCACAGAGAGGACCCTGGATGCAGCAGACAGCAGACATGCCTTTAAGCAACACTGGCAGCGTGTGAGTGGGGGACCCAGAGAGGTTGGATCAGAGACTGAGTTCACAGTCTCTGTCTTGGGGGACCGTCTGAGATGGGCACCCTAAATCCTTCCTTGACATCCTCCAGCTGATTGGTGGGCCACGGAGGGAGGAGCTCCTGTCTCCCCTGCTCCCAGCGAAGGCTTCCCATCCTTCCAGAGCCACAGAAGCTGTCCCTCAGGACAGCTGCAGCCAGGCCCAGGCCTGCCAAGGCTCCACAACTACCTGGCCACCTGGAGAGGCTGAGGAGCAAGCCTACCTGCTGGACATGACAGGGGTGGTGGCACTCAGGACGCTGGCCTGGGGGCAGCCCCAGGGGAACAGAACATCCCAGCAGGCCTCATGTTTCAGAACATCCTGTCACCCCTGCCCCCAAACAAGGCACCCCTTCCTTTCTCATGAGAGCCCCATCTGGGCCTGGGAGGGAGACCGGAGAGGTGTGAAGGCAGCTGGGGACTCCCCCACTGTGAGGGGCCACCGCCAGAGGCGTGAGGACAGGCAGAGCATCTTTGTGAGAGGAACTCACAGCGACCCTCTGGGACAGGGTGGAGCTGCCCCCTCGGGTCCTGGATGTAACTCTTTAGGGGAGCAGACAGCCTCCTCCTGCCCCCTGCCCCGAGTTAGCAGCCCCGCCTGCAACCTGAGACAGAGGCCGCTCGATGAGTTTGGTTCAGTGTGTTTGGAGTGCGGGTGTGGGGGAGTGGGGGTGGTGAGAGTGCGTGGACAGTTGTACGACCCAGAGTATCTGTGTGTGACTATGAGAGAGTGTGTGCGTGTAGCATGGGAGGATGTGTACAGGTGGAGTGACAGGGCACGGAGGGATGAGTGCAAGCCAGCCCAGGAGGGAGGTTCTGTGCGTGCCAGTCCCTGGGAATTCTCTGGGAGTGGGCATGAGAGTGTTGTGTTTTACTTAAAAATAACACCCACCCGATGCTGGTTGTCTTGGTTCTTGTGCCTTGGGGTACTCATCCCTGGCCCCTTGCTTCCCTCCTTCCCCATTGGGCCCCAGCCCCCACCCACCCTGAGACGTCACTGCCCATGCTTTGACAAGAGCACACAATGGGGAGGAGGGGGCGACGCCGGCTCATCCCACTCCCAGAGCAGCAGGAGGACGCAGCTGAGGGCAGGAGGAGAAACAGACTCCTTTGGGGGGCCTCTGAACTCTTCAAATAACCCCCCCACACACACACACACACCCCACTGTGTGTGACCCAGGCAGGTTCTCTGTTTGCTTTACTGTGGAACCCACTTGCCAGCAAGTCTCCCACAAATCCTCCCAGAGCAAGTGAGAGCTCTGGCCAGGGAGCCCCGTTCCCCAGGCACCCCCCAACCAATGCTCTGAGCCCCTGGGAACAGTCTCCGCTTTGTCCAATCAGGGTCCATGGAGAGGGACGGGAAAGGAAAAAAATTGCTACAGAAAGAACACACTGCTATTTCATCCTACAGAGAGGTCATGTTTTTTCTGTGATTCTTCTCTCTGTCCTGCCTGGTGTTCCAGATTCCTCCCCAGCAGATCCCCCACCCCACTCACACACAGAGACATTACCTCAGAAGGCGGAGGCGGCCTGCCAGGGCCTAACCTGCAGGCTGGAGGGTGGGAGAGGGGCAGGGGACCCGCGCACGCTGAGCCTACAGCACTGCAGATATCCCACACAGCGCCCTGCCACTCCTCCCCAGGGGCACCCATGCCTTGGGCCTGCAAGGAGTCACCCTGGTGTCTCTAAACTTGAAGTTCCTTCTCCCTCCCCAGATGGGAGGCCCTGCCTGGCTCCCTCCCCATCCCTAAGAGGGCTGGCCCACTCTGAAGTACAGGCGTGCCCACCCGTGTACACACACACACACACACACACACACACACACACACACACACCAGAAATCCCCAGGGCCCCATGTCTGGTCCACAGGGAGGGTCAAGACCACTCCTGCATGGTGAGTCTGAGGCGTGATCCTGAGGAAAGGGGGTGGGAGGGATGGTATCTGAGTTCTGACCACCAGGCCAGCCCAGCCCATGTTCATCCTTGAAAGAACAGTAGTAGATCCAAAGCAAAACTGGCTGCCATCAAGTCCATGCTGACTGACTCCTAGCTCTGGAGAACGGGTTTCTGAGGTTTCTGTAGGTTTCTGAGACTGCCCCTCTTAGGGGAGTAGAAAAGCCCTGTCTTTCTCCCTCCAAGCCAGGGAGGCTGGTGGCTTCCAACTGCTGACCTTGCAGAGAATAAAGGTCCTGGCAGCCGGCCCCTCCATGCAGGCTGGCATCCCACAGTCTAGCCCCGGGCCCAGAGGGCTGAGGAGGCGAGTCTATGCCTGTTCCCCTGCCTTGAAAATCCTGCCTGCACCCCACCCCACGATAGATTCTTCTCCAACACGCCACACCCCACCCCTGTCCCAATGCTGATCATCCTGCAAAGTCAGCATGGGGGGGGCGCGGGGGGGACTGTGTGAGGGGAGGGCAGCTGGCCCTGGTGACACCAAGGCGACATGTGAGTGGGGACAGAGCACACAGACACCAGCTGCATGTCACCTGCTTTATTGACGGCCCCGGGCTTCGAGCTCACCAGGTGACGGGTGGCCCAGAGTGGTGGGTGCTACACGGAGGGAAGAAGTTCCAGGGAAGATGGTCTGAGAGAAGCCGGCTGTAGGAGCCTAGGCACCAGCCCCGACACCTGGGCACAGCTGGGCAGGACACACACCTGGCCTGAGGCAGGTACCAAGGAGAGGTGATCGAAAGTCAGAAGCCATCCCGGGGTGCCTCTACAGGGCATTTCCTCCCCACCCCACCACACTGCACCCCTGGCCCTGGGTCCCCTTCTGCGGGGTAGAAGAGGAAGGGGAACTGGCAGAGTGGAAGCCCAGCCCCTCCATGCAGGCCGGGCTCATCAACTTCCATCTGGCTTCTCAGCGGGACTGGAGCTGGCCCCTCCCTGGGAGAACCGAGCATGAGCTAGAGAAGTGGGGTGGTGGTCCCCTCTGCTGCTGGCCCGTGTTGGTATGGGGGTCTCCTTGAGGGTCCCAGCACCTCCAACCAGGGTCCTGAACTCAAGGGCTAATCTCAAACCTGGTGCCATCTGAGAGGATGGAAAGGGGACAGCGAAGAGGGACACAGAGGAGAACAGATGCCCACACCATTTCTACAGTCCCCTCCTCCCCCCTCGGGTGTGACCGTGTCAGCCCGGGTGGGTGGGGGGAGGCGGGCTGAGCGGGTGGCATCTAGGACGCAGGTGCAGAAGTGGGCTTCTCCTCCCGAGACACGGGGATGGCCCGCTCGCTGTGGGTGGCGTCCGCGCCGGACTGGACCTTGGGTCCACAGAAGGTCAGCATGCCGTCGGCAGACAGGGAACAGGAGAGGGCCGACTGGTCCACGCTGGTGGGCAGGCGATAGCGGCGGTGGAACTCCCGGGAGATGTAGCCGTGGTCGTCCTGGAGGGCAGCGGGGCACAAGAAGGGGTCTGGTCAGAGCACCCCTGCAGCAGAGAGGCAGCCAGAGAAGCTGCTGGGCCCTAGGTGGTGGAGTGGAGCTGGTGCTGCACCACCACCACCACCACCCCAGCCGGCTGCCCGCGGCGCTCACCTGCCGCTCGCTGTGCTTGCCGTGGATCTCCACAAAGTCCTCCAGCACCTTCACCGTCAGGTCCTCGGGGGAGAAGTGCTTCACATCCAGGAGAATGAGGAACTGGTCCCGGTCAGACCTCACCTGGAAGCAAATGCTCCATATGGACCCCCGGGACTGCAAACCCTGGGAGGCGTGGCTCTACTCACCCCCCCCCCCCCACCACCACCACCACCTCCCACCCACCACAGGGACTCGCCTGAGGCTGGCTGCTCTGGCACAGGAGCACCGGGGCCATGGGGAGCACTGCTAAGGGTGACTGTGGGTCCTCTGGGCACCCTGGACTGTGGCTGGCAATGGTAGGCTGGCTGGGTCGGCTGGACAGCTAGTTAGGGGTAGGTTGGCTAGTTATGGGTTGATTAACTAATTGATTATGGGTTGGTTAACTAATTGGGTGTGTCGGGTCATTAGGGAGTTGGATGATTGGTTAGTTAGGGTTGAAGGGGCCAGTTACGGGTGAGGGGACAGCTCATTGCTTAGATGACTATGAAGAGTTGACTCTGGGTTGGGGGGTCTTTGCTTATGGCTGGGTGACTGGCTATGGGCTAGCTTGCAGGCTAGGGCTTGAGGAGCCAAGGGGACGAAGCATTTCGCATCAGGCTGCTGCCCTCGTTTCCCCCGTCTGTCTCTCCATAGCAGGCTGGCCATGCCCCACTGCCTGCCCAGGGCCTGGCCGGGCACATTCCCACACACTGCCTTCATAGCACAGCTCAGAGCACCCTTCTCAACTCCTCTGGCTCCAGGTGCTGAGTGCTCTGGAGCCAGGACCACAGACCACAGCTCAGAGAGTCAGGGAGGACCGTGGCGGCCATGGCCTGGGTGCTGTCTGGAGCTGGTTGGGGGGAAGGCTGCACTCTGCTGGGTCCCAGGCAGCGCCCCCCCCAGGCCCCGACTTCCTCAACTGGGAAGGGTGAGGGCAGAAAGCAGCTGGATGCGGAGAGCCCTCGCCTGCCACCAGACTTGCCTTGGCAGGGTTGTTCTTGGGGTTCCCAGACTGTGGGTGGCGCATTACAGACCACATGTAATTCATGAGCTGGTGGAGGAAAGAGAATGCTGGGCTCAGGGCGGCTTTCTCTCCCAGGCCCCTCCCTACCCGGCGGTATGGCCCGAGAGACAGCGGGCAGGACCCCAGCTCCAGTCTAGTCCCCGGGCGCCCGCAGGGCCTCCCAAGCTAAGAGATGAGCAGAGGTGGGGTGGACGATGGCCCTGGGCCTGTATTATCTGCTCCACAACGTCCTGCAGGGCTGTTCAGGCACCAGGTGGGCGCCTCCCTGTCCTTGACTCAGAAATCCCTGCTTCTTGTCTCCCCCAGGCCCAGGGCCTCCCGGAGAGCCTCACCTCGGAGATGCCGGAGTCCAGCACAGTGCGTAAGAGGGAGTGGCGGTAGTAGGGGCTGATGGTGGAGGACAGGAAGGGGAGCAGGTCGTACTCCAAGAGGCCCTCGCCGAAAACCTGGTCCAGCAGCCGGCTCGGGTAGAAGGGTCCCAGGGCACGCTTGAACCAGGGATGCTGGATGGTGACGTCCATGTTGGCCGCAGGACAAGACTGGAGAGGAGGCTTCGGGAGCTCTGGGCAGCAAGGTGGGGAGCAGGGACCCAGGCAGCCCTATATATCCCGGGCACAGAATAGAGGCATTAAGGGATTGTTCTGGAAAGCATGAGCTCAGGCCCAGTCAGCAGAAACACCAGTCAGCCTGAGCAGTGGGGCGGAAGGAGCGCCCACCAATCCCAGCTGTGGAGGGGGGCGCTGGGCCCCAACGACGTCTCAGCTGAGGTCTGGCCAGAGGATTGTCGTGTCCAGTGGCTGCTCTCGGCAGGGCTCCCATCCACCACCTCCCCGGATGGCCCCAGGCAGGGCACCTCGCAGAGGGGAGAAACCCAGGCCCAGGCCCCAGGCAGCCTCCATGGCTCGCCAGGTTGTGCTCTTCACACAGGGAGACCTGGTGTCCCCGTGGTGACCAGGAGATTTGCTACCCAAAAGGTCAGGCGTTTGAACCCGCCCCCACCCCAGGGGACACAGATGTGGTTCTCAGCACCTGCAGCGAGTTCAGCCGCACAAGTCAACCGTGCAGCGGTTCCACTGAGTCACCCAGTCTCTCCCGCCGCCCCACCCCGAGTCATAACTGACGGTCTCTCGGGGAGCAAATCCCCAGCTCTCCTCTCCCCTGGAGCTGCAGGGGATTCGCACCATTGGTCGCCATTTAGGTTCTCCGCTGAGCGCTTAACAGCCACGCCATCAGAACTCCGCCTTCAAGGCCATTGGAAATGCGACAGCCTAACGGGGGCGGAGGGGTCTTCAGGTGGGCGCGGCTTATCGCCCCTGGGATCCGCTGTGGGAGACCATCCGCAGAGACCCAGGGAGAACGCCCTGTCTGGAAACTGAGCTCCGAGCAGGCTTGTAGCGTGGTGGGACTGGAAGGGACCTCGGGGTGGGAGGGCGTCAGTTCAAACCTGGCCCCCACCGGAGGTTCGAGCCATCCCGGGACCTACCTGGGAGCCTTCGAAGCAGCCCAGACCCCGGGACTCGCCCTCTCGCTCGTGGTTGTATGTGACCTTCCGCGCTGCGGTTTGGGCTGAAAAGGCAACCCCGTGAACCCAAGGACGGCTGCTCAGTACAGTCGGAGCTCACGCGTGAGCGAGGGCACGTGCGTGTGCACGCTTCCGTCCCGCTGCTCACCCTGGTCTTCGAGCAAAGAGCCAAGCGGAAAAGATAAAATACTTTAGTCTACAGCCAAAGGGGCACCCAGACTTGCACCGACAGCACCCTCACTTCCTGTGAAAGCAAGGTTGTTGTTGTGTGTGTGTGTGTGTGTGTGTGTGTGTGTGTGTAGGTAAGTACAGGCGTGCATATTTATGTGTGCGTATCTTGTGTAATGCAGGTATGTGTGAGCACATGTGTGCACATATGAAAGTGTGTGTGTGTGTTCTTCCATATGTCTGTATGTGTGAGTGCCTATGCTTGTGAATGTGCACGTAGTGTGTGCATGCATGTACAGTGTGCTTGTGTACGTGTGATCATGTGGGGGGGGGGGGGCACAGGCCGTAGTGTGTGAGACCACCTTGCACTGGCAGCTAAACATCCTGGGCTGTCAGGAATTCTGTTAAGCCCTGAAAAGCCAGGCAGCAGACGGGGAAACACAGGCCCCAGGAAGGTGGAGGGAGTGGGGGACGATGGGGGAGCGGCTGGATCTGCGTCCACTACATTGTTCTCTGTGCCCCAGCTTAAGCCTGTGCCTGGAGCTTTCCAGTGCCAGTTGGCGGCTAGACACCCGCCCTCTCTACACAAAGGCTGATGTCTATCTCTTCAAAGGAATGTGGGGGGAGGGGGAGGCCAACAGCCTGCCCTGCACAGCCATTTCCACCCGGACGCTGCTGGTAACCCTTGACTAACCCTGGGTCAAAAGGCCTGGTTCCCTCAGGTCCCCGCCTGCAGGTGGAATGCCTAAAGGGTGCTCACCCCTTTGAGGGGATTTACAGAGACCTTCGTGTACCCCCCCGCCCCAAACACACACACAGACTGGGAGCTGCTGGCACAGTGAGGTCATGGGGGCTGGCCACAGAAGACAGGCTCTCCTGCTCACCCACACGGTATGAAGGGGACCTTTGCCTTGGAGTTAAGTGCCTTCTCATTGGGTGGGGGCAGGGAAGGCATAAACCCCAAGCCAAGCTCACGGTCACCGCGTCGATGCTGGCTCACAGTGATCCTGCTGGGCAGGGTCAAACTGTCCCTGTGGGTTTCCAAGACTGGGATTGTGGACAAGACTAGAAGCAGCTGGGGGTCTGGAACTACTGACCTTCCGCTGGCAGCCCAACACTGAACATCTACACCTCCAGGGCTCCTCCATGGGAGAGGCGTGGGTATAATGAAATGCCGCATTTTGCCTCCTGGGAGAGGGTGGGGGTCCCTCGGGTCCCACTTCTCAGAGTTCCTGAACAGGGACGTCCAGTGGGCTTCCTGGACAGGGCAGAGCATGTGTGTAGGGGCAGGCACATCCCGGACACAAGGGGGGCCACAAATCTGACCCTGGCGGTCAGAAAGGCCGACTTCCTTGAGTTGTGTGTGGAGACACGGCTCTGGGGGGCTGCAAGGTCTGAGAAAGGTTGCATGGAGAGTGGGTCTAAAGGCCTGAGTCCTCACACTTCCATCTAAGCGCAATCCGTTCTCACGACTCGACCCTGTTCAATGTTCACCCTCAGGCCTGGACCACTGAAGATGGGCTACGATAAAAGATGGGGTACAATAGGCTCTAAAAGACCTGTCTTAAAGCCGCCAGTCATCTCGGTGAGGCATCAACTGAGCTCACATGGAAGAAGCACGCCAGCCTGTGCGACCCAAGGATTGTAACTAATAAACTCCAAATCCAAAAGAAGAAACAGTGTCAGAGCTTAAATGACGAGCACCTAGTTTTCAGAAGGCTTCAATGACATGGGGGCCCCGGATCCATTTGCAGGGTCCCCACCGGTGAGTCCCACGTCCACCCCCCCCACCATGGTCCAGGATGTCAAGAGCCGGGCTCTCAGCCAGAGCTCCTGGTAAACTCGATGAGGGCAAAGGGAGTTAGATTCCAATGTGACAGCCTGTCAGTTGCTCTCCCTGCTGACCATTTAAAAGCTGTTACAGTTGACAGCGTTCTGTTTTCTTTTCTGTTGAGGTTTGACTATGTTTCTCCAGTCGTTGTTGGGTTTCGTTTGCTCTCCTGTTTGCTCCTTTCCTGCTTGTGTTTTTGTGTGATTTTCCATATGCGACAACCAAGAAAGGTGGGTCTCGAGGGAAAGCACCTGAATTGATCCTTGTCAGGGTCGGGGCAGGAGAGAATGGGGGGAGCCCACAACAAAGAGCAGGAGAAAACATTCTGGGATGGATTGTCGTCCCCTTGGCACAATACTAAACATGGACGATGGAGCTGTCTGATGTGTGAAGAATAGACCAATAAAACTAGTGGGGGGAAAACACCCAGAAGTCTGAGCCCTTCTGACTTCAGAAGCCCAACTGGGGGCTACAGGAGGTTGGAGAGGCAGGGGTAACAAAGGAAAGAGAAGTGGGGCCATGAGGGCTGGAGTCACTTCTGGGGGTGGGGGGGTGGGTAAGAGGATGACTCATGCTGATGCTTTGTGTGCACTTTCTGCACCCCTGTACTGGTGTGTTTCTTGCACATGGACACACATGATGCCACATGCCAGAGTCATGTTTGCAGCTTTCGGAAGCACTTCTCTGTGGATGACGAGAGGACAGGGCCAGTGGGGCCAGGGCAGCACAATGGGGTCTTCTCAGCCTTAAGCTTAAGAGTAAGGGGCTCTAACGGGCTCCCCTGAGGCAGGGATGGGGTGAGGGGGTGGGCCTCTCCTTGGCAAGCCATCCTGGATGTTTCTCTGGAAGTTTCCGGGTGGGGTGGTGGAGGACAAACCCTAGAGGCACTCCCTGCTTCCCCCTGAAGCCCCTCAAAGACAGTCCCACCCTCCTGCCTGGCTGGTGGGGATGCAGGAGCCAGCTTCAGCCAGCCGTGCAGTTTGGGGCCCCAGTGACAGCAAAGGGGGCTCCCAGACATCTGGGGACCATCCCCTACCCCAACCAGCCACACATCCTATAAGATGGAGCTTGAAGACGGCGCCAGCCACACGGCTTCTAACTTCCCACAAGCTAGAGAGGATGTCCACCACCCACATCTGCCACCCTGGGCCCATTCCAGGGAGGCTCTCTGACCCACCTCTCCTTCCAACCTTCTTGGACTCATTCCTACCCCCACCGTCCCTCCCCAGGTGCTCTCTCTTCTTCTGAGCAGGGCTGGATGACTCTAGGCAAAGGCCTCACAGAACCCCCAGACGGCCCTCCAGTCTCTGGGGCTTATTAAGGGACATAACAAGCGACAATTCAGGATCAGGCATTGTTCATGACACAGTTCTTGGGTCACAGCAGCATCTTTCTCAGCCATGTCTACAAGCACACATTCCAAGGGTCCTCATCTCTCGGTCATGGGGGGTCCTCACCTCTCCTCACCAGAACAATATTACAAAGCACTTTTAGGGCTGCCAATAAATTCCCGGAGAGCATATCACCCCACTGGAAGCCTCAGCCCCAAGGCACCCAGCTCCACTTACCCTCCCTTCCGCCAGCCAGTGCCCTGCTCCACAGCACAAGGCTCTACTGCTTTGTGGGCTGGGAAGTGTCTCCTGCGCTGGACCTTGGTGCCGCTGCTGCTGCTACTGCTGCTCCTCTGCTACCACTGTCTCTGCCCCCTGACCAAGGAGGAGCTACCCACAGGGATCTCAGGGTCCACAGGACACGCTCTGCTCCTCGCTTTCCTCTCCAAACTCCCCCCTCTCTGCTTTTGAGATGGCTCATTGTCTGCAGCCATCACAATGAACTCTCACAGCCAGACCATCACATCCTTTCAATGCCACCCCCCTTCTCACATCCAGCTCTGTCAGGAAAAGAAGAGATACTCTGGTCGGTGGATGGGAGTCATCAAGGCTGCGGCCGGAAGAGCCATGTTCAGTCACCCACCACACCTGCTGCTTCCCCGGCCAGGTGCACTTTGGGTTTTCAAACTTACTTCTGAAAGCCAGGAGCAGCGAGAGACCACACCTAGGGTGAACATACCGAGGCTGCAGAGAGAAAAATAATGGGGAAGAAAGATCCTAGAAGCGAGGGTTGTCTTCTGAGGGTCTCTATTCAAAGGACACTCCACCCCTATCTCAACCCCAATTGACCTAAGATGATCCTGTATCTAGCTGGGCTCCCACAAGCACAGGGGCCTATTTAGATTATTTGGGGGGTGAAAGGGCTGTTGTAAGGTTAGGCTAGCTGGAAAAAAGCCTCCATGGCGGCCCTGTGAGTGAAGCACTGGATTCCCAGTCACAAGGTCAGCGGTTCAAACCCACCCACTGCATCTCAGGTGAAGGAGAAGACTGTCTGCTCCGTAAAGACTTGCCATCTGAGACCATCTCCTATGGGGTGTAGGGTAGGATGGGGTGGGGATTTCCCCAGGACTACCAGCTCCAATTCTAGTTCCAAGTCCTTGCCCCACCCATTCTCCTTCAGGCCCCACCCAAGTCCACAGGAACATGGACGTGAACCCAAAGAATTACTCAGAGAGACCCCAAGATCTTAACACAGTCAAGGATGCCCCCCATAACGGTATTTAGAGTGGCTAAAGTGGGGGTGCATGTCTCAAAATCCAGGGAGCATTCTGCTTGGGGTCAGAATCCACTCCACAGCAGTGGGGGGGGGGGGGTGTCTGATTGAGTTGTGGTAAGGCGTGGAGACCACAGGCATGTCCAATGACAGCTGTCAGTGTTATGGCAGGTGTGGCACCTACTATTGAAGATGGCCCCTCAGCTCCTGCTTCCTGCCTTTCCCTCTTAGAAGAAAATTCAACCTATTCCCTGGTTACCCCTCACTGCCCCAGAGATATGCACATAAACAATCTACGTAAATGCCCTGAAACCTACCAGGTGAAGTCCTGACGAAGACAAGGTCCCTCCTGACTCTGCCCCACTTCCCTGGGACGCCCTCCAATCCATCCGACTGCCTGGACATGCCTCAGACCCCAGGGAATGCTGCATTCAGGTTCGTGTCCCTGGGGGATCCTGGCTCTGTCATTCTGAGCCCTGCAGCTGGGGTCTGAGTTCAGGGTCCCTGTAGAGGCTCCAGGGTAGCCAGAAGGCCCTCTGTAGTGAGTTGAAGCTTGGCCAACAAAACACACAGAGAACCTCCAGGGGACCGTGTTGCCCAGGCCGTGTGTCTATCTCTCTCATTAGATCCTCTCTGAGCAGGGCAAAAGAACACCAGCTGCAGAGTGGGTTGTAGGCTAAGCTGTTAACTGCTCAGTCGGCAGTTCGAACCTGCCAGCGGCTTGAAGGGAGAACGGTGAGACTATCTGCTCCTATAAAGATGTTTACAGACTAGGAAGCCCTATATAGGTTCACTAAGAGAAGGGATTGACTTCATCTCCAATGACAACTTGCATATAAATAGGCACAGTTTAAAACTCAAATTTTCAAGAAATATTTAACAATCATATGCAACACCATGCTGAGGGAGATGAGCTAGAGGGAATGGGTGACTGGTTGGCCGGCACATGGATTAGTAGGTGGATAAAATAGAAAGTGACCAGATTTTAAGCCAGACACCATTGATGGGGTAGGGGTGGGGTGGGGGTTCTTGATTAAAAATTCGGTCTATATGGAGCCACAAAGATTTTCATAGGACGCAAAAACAGTTTTGTAATATATTTATTTTAATTTTAAAACGCCGCGGGAAGTTGTTCAATTGTTAAAAAGTGGGACGTCTGGTCTCCTTAGTTTAGAGATACAGATGGACAGAGAAAATAGACTGGAAAGGGGATGGACAGGTAGCCAGGTGGACCGACTGAAAGATGAGTAGGTGGACAACCCAGAAGCACTCATGAGCTAATGCTCACTTTAAAGAACTGGGCTGCACTGAGGTCATCACACCTAAAGCCCGCTGGGCTCAAGCTGCCCCGATGCATCGTGGCTCTGTAGGACAAAGGAGGTGAGCCCGGGTGGCAGAGTGGTTATGCCTGGGCAAGGTCATCAGTTCAAAACCCGCAGGCACCCCATGGGAGAAAGAGGAAGCTTTCTGTCCCCTCATAGTACCGTCTCAGAGACCCACAGGGGCAGGTCCGCTTCATTCTTGGAGTTGACTTGGCGGCAGTGACTGTGGGGCGGGGTGGGGGTAGAGGGCAAAAGAGAGCCGTCCTCAACGGGTTTCTGACACTGGGCATCTTTTTTTTTAATTGTTATACTAGCACTTTATCCACAAGTCATGGAATACAAGAATGCCGTCGTATCAAGAAGAGTTGTACGATTGTCATCATGTTCAACTCTGGAACATTTTCTTCCTTGTAGCCATTGTTTATTTGTTAGTTTTTAAGTCATTTTTAAGTCATACAACTCTTCTCACAATGCATCCATCCATTGTGTCCAGCACATTCATACATTTTGTTTTGTTTTTTGTGGGCATCACTGCCTCTGGTGGTCGTGGGCGCTACCCAGTGCCGCTCCTGAGAGCCGCTGCTGGATGTGAACCGCCAAGCCCGCGGGCTGCAGATCCACACTCAACCACTTACGCCACCAGGGCTCAGCCTCGTACTTTTGTGTGTGTGTGGCATCCCTGCCCTGGTGGGAGCAGGAAGCCCAGCCTTGCTGCTGGAGAGCTGCTGCTGGATTTGAACCATCAACCCTGTGGGTTGCAGTCCCGCACACCACCACTGTGCCACCAGGGCTCAGCCACACATCCGTGTATTTGTTGCCATCATCATTCTGCAAACATTTTCTTTCTATTTGATCCCTTGATATCAGCGCCTTGTTCCCCCCCCCCTCAGGAACCCTGGATAATTTATAAATTATTATTTTGTCATGTCTTACACGGTCCAACATCTCCCTTCACCCACTTTTCTGTGGTCCGTCCCCCAGGGAGGGGGTTATATCTAGATCCTTGTGGTCGGGGCCCCGCTCCCCCTCCGCCCTCCGAGCCTGTACATCTCTGTGGAAGAGGCCTGCTGCCTCGTTCTCCTGCAGGTCGCTGGTAGGCTAGCATCCCTTGCCTTTTGGATAACAGTCAAGCACGTGGTTACTGGGGTCAGGGGAGGGTCCTCATTCCTTCTGGTGGTTCTTTCTAGGAGGGAAGAGCAGACAGGGAAACAGAGCTGTCTGTGTCCAGACCTTTTGGAGGCTCTGCGAGACCATCTGCTGCCTCTCTGGGCCTCTGGAGGCTCTTGGCAATCCTTGGCGCTGCCTGGCTCAGAGATGCACCCTCTGGGGCTTCTCTCTCCCTTCTAAGAAGGGACTGGGACCCAGCCTACTCCAGCAGGACCTCGTGTTGACATCGTCCTAACAGATGACATTGTCAAAGAAAGCTGTTACTTCCAAACAAGGCACCTTCACAGGGTCCCGTGTTCGGACTTCAGTGTCTCTTTTTTTGGAGGGGGCGCAGGGAGTGGACACCCATGAATGCAGAACAACAGTCACTGATCTGTCCCCACTTTCTGATTGCCTCCAATCGGAACAAGCCTGATGCCTCAGCTCTTCCTGCAGCAGCCCATGCCGGCTCTTGAAGACATCTTCCTAGGACGCTCTGTGGTTTGCCGTGGTCTAGGGCATCGGTCAGCAGACTGCGGCTCTTATAAAATGGAAGCCTGGTCAAGATAACGGTGATTTCATTTGTTTGTAAGTCTATATTTATGGCTGGCCAATACTTTTTAAATTGTTAGAGGAACGGGATTGGTTCTTTTGTCTCAAAAGGTTGCTGAGCCCTGGGCTGGGGCAGCTGGGTAACACACCCTGGACAGTAAAGCTGTGTTCCTGTGGGCTCCAGCTGAAGGAGACGAAGCCGGTCACAGGCCTGAGGGCCTGGGGGGGGGGGCTGGGGCGAAAAAGGACTAGGCCCCAGGTGAGAAGTTTGTTAGGCCATGATACCAAGGCATGTTTGAAAACACTGGGGGCTCGTGGACACAGACGGAGCATCTGAGCTGGGGTGCTCTAGAGGAGTAAAGCCAGTGAAGTGTCAAAAGGGGGGTGGGGGGACAGGGTTACTGCAAGGAAATGGCTCGTGCAGTTGTGTGAGCTGTGAAGTCACAAAGCATCAGTGTGGTTGCAGGGGCTGATGAACTGGAATTGTGTAGGTCAGGTGGCAGACAGGAGGCTTCCCCTGGCTCACAGGACCTCAAGGACTCACATCTCAAAATGCTGCAGGTCAAGTAACAGGCTGAAGACATCTGCAGGTTTATGTCTCAAGAACGAGAGGTCAGGCAAAGTAAAGAAGAAAGAGGGAGAAGGAAGAGACAGAGGGGGGGGCGGTAGGGAGGAAGGAGGGAGAGGGAAAGAGAGCGAGAGAAAACCATGCATCCATTTATAGATTTGAGGCGGGCCACACCTACCAGGAAACCCCTTTCAACTGACTGTCTGATCACATCATGGAGATGATGACATCAGACAGCATAGAAGAGGAATCAGATGGAAAAAAGCATCTGACCTTGCCAACGTGGAACAATGACGCCTACAGCCTTAGCCATCAAACTGAGTATTCTGTGTCTTAAGAAGTGATTGCTGGGCCTGAGCTCCGGTGGCGTAGTGGTTGTGTGCGGGACTGTGGCCCACACGGTTGGGGGTTCAAATCCAGCAGCAGCTCTCCAGGAACGAGGCTGGGTTTTGTACTCCCACCAGGGCAGTGATGCCCCCTCCCCCCCCCCCAAAAAAAGAAGTGATTGCTAGCTTTATGAGAAATCCTGCTACTTTTGAGAGGTATATCCTAAAGTGTGCACTGTGTAAGGATAGAGGGACGCATGCTATCTATAAGTTCATTTAAGATGCTTTGAGGCAGAGGTTCCCAAACTTATATGGTCTATTGTCCTCTTTAAAAAAATCCTCATGACCTCCCTAACAATAAAAACCTTTTGTCCTCCAGCCCGGAATCCAGGATAAAGTGTAGGTACCTGCTCTTACAATGCTCTTAGATCATTCCACACACCACTGGGGGCGGGGGGGGGGGGCGGTGGGGCCCACTTTGGGAAACTATGCTTCCAGGGTACACCGTGAAGGGACGTGGGATGGCTGGAGTCAAGGTAGTCACTCTCATCCTGTAGAACTTGTGCCTCGGCTGCATGGCCCATGATACCTGTAGCCCCGGGCGGGGCGACCTTTCTGGTTCCCCAACGCCAGGACCTGCCCCTTTAACATCATCACTCGCACGCATGGATGCGTCCCCACACAGGCCCGAGCTCTGCCCTGCCTGGCTCCTTCCAGCAGCTGAATGAGATGGATACCCTTGTGGCCGGGCAGTTGCCTGGCGATGGGGGTTGAGAGCATCCCGGCGGCGAGGGCGGGGTTGTGATCAGCAGCATCCCAGCCAAGACCCTGCACACACAGGAGCATGCCCGGGAACAGGTCCCCCCGGAGCACTGTGGGTGGAATCCTCACCCTTCCGCTGAAAGGAGAATGACCGCTAGCCAGCCCTCTTTATGAATTTGCGAACCATGATATAAAACGAACAGGGGTCACGTGAGGCGTCTCGTGAGGAAGCTGCAGAGGGGAGGGTATCTGATCCGACTAGATGCATGTGGGGCGTCCTTTTTACTTCATGGCACATGAGGGTCTGGACAACTCCTTTGTGGGTCCGTCCCACCTGCTCTGTTCTATGTGAAGGACAAAAGAAGCCGCCCTCTAGTGGCCCCTCGTGGCCCCAAGGCTGCCCCAAAGTGTAGATCTCAAAGCCTGCAGTCCCAGAGACTTCCCTGGTGGCCGAGGAGGGGTGACCAGACAGGGGGGGAGGGGGGGGGCATGTCTTTGTCTCCTTTCAGTATCTGTAGGCCTGACTTTCCTTGGAAATCGACATGGGCTTTGACAAGTCTCCTCCCCAACACCCACCTCTGCAGGACGCCCTCTGCTTCTGTTTCCCCTGAGATAAAGGGTGACACAGGCCACACCCCGGAGGCTCCCCTGGCATCAGAGCCAGGCTATAATGAGATGGAGGGCAGGGTGTTGTCTCCCATCCTAATCCCTTTACACGAATCGACTGATGACATCGGATCACTCAGGCTATGTGTGTATATGTGGGGTAGGATGGGGCGGGGGGAGATGATTACATCATTGTTCAACTACCGCCTTCTGCGATCACAGTCAAACCCCTGAGGATCAGGGCCCAGCAAGGCTGACAGATGGTTTGAGAAGACCTAACTCCATCCCGGGCGTCTGCGGACCTACACGTGAAAGGTCCGAGGCCATCTCTCAATGTGCTGAACTGTCAGCCCTGCTTGCTGCCCAATTCACAAGACCGAGCTGTCCAGCCAAGACCCAAGGTCCCAGGCTGCCCACAAGAGCCTGATTCACATGCAGGCTGGGAAGGAGCAAGGCTTTAGGCTCCGAGAGAAGAGAGGTGGAAAAGACTGGCCCCGCAGTGGCACCCGTCTCGCTGTAGCCACCGCAGGGCTGGTGGTAGGGCTTCACGTGATTCTAGATGTTTCTGCAATTGCCCTAGTTAACAGTGGTGGTGCTGGCATGGCACAGCAACCAGATCCGAAGCCCCTGGACTTTTGACCTTGGCTGTGGTATTTTCGGGTGCCTCGTGTGCATGTGAAAGTTGGATAGTGAATAGAGGAGACCCAAGAAAACGGATGCATTTAAATTACAGGGGTGGGGGGATGTTGACAGTGCTGGGGACTACCGTGTCAGCCACTTGTCTCTTGAGAAGTCCACCAGAAGAGGATGGGGACACTCTGTCTCGGATTCTTGGGACGTGTTATCTGGAGAAGCCAAGCTGACCCACAGTGAGGGACCCGCCCCCCGGGGCTGCCGAGACGGTGACATCTGGCAGGAGCAGACAGCCTCCTCTCGTCCTCCTGCACGGAGCAGCTGCTGACTTCCAACCACAGACCTGGCAGAGAGCAGGATGCCTGGGGCAGGGCGCTATGAGCCGACCCCTCCCTGGGGCAGCGCGGCAAACAGAGACTCTCGGGGTGCACTGGCTGAAGCACGGCCGGAAGTTTGAATGCATCGGTCTCTCTGCAGGAGAGAGAGAAGGCCGCCTGCCCCCAGAGAGAGAGAGCCAGTCTCAAGGAGCCCAGGAAGAGCTCTCCTCTGACAAGGAGGAGTCACTCTGAGCAGGATTTTCCTGGATGGCAGCAAGGAGAAAACAAACCACTGACCCTGCTCAATGACAGTGGGGGCCCTGACTGCACAGAGAGTCGGCCTCCACGGAAGTTCTTTCTGACCAGGAACCAGCCATGGAAAAGGCTTTATTTGAAAGTGATGGGGACGTCCGAGCCCTGGGGGACTTGCCTGAGTGTGTCCTTGAAGGACTTTCGGGCACTGTGATTCCTGAGTCAGAATTGACCACGGCAGTGAGGTTAAGGTGCCCTTGTGACAGCATGGGTTGCTTGGTGAACTTTCTGTTCCCATAAGAACGTTCGGTCTGAAACCTCACAGGGCAGTTTGACTCTTTCATCTTGGGGGGCCGTGAGCGGCACCCCCTCGCTGGCAGTGAGTTGGGGTTTG
>PVJH01033170.1:0-21840 GCA_004026705.1 Nesogale talazaci
AAGTATAGATAATGATTAAAAAATATTAAGATGAATCCTCCCACAAATTTGAAAGCTTAGAAAAAATGGACACATTTCTAGGAACACACGACAACAGACTGATGTAGAAAAGATTATAACCTACAAGAAAATATAACCTATAAGAAATAGATGGGGTCATTAAAAAGAACTTCCAGCAACAACAAAGGTCCAGGACCAGATGCTTCCCCAGGGAATTCTAGCAAGCATTCAGAGAAGAGCTGACACCAATCCTGTACGAATTGTTCCCGAATATGGAAAAGAATGAGAAACTCCCAAACTCATTTTATGAAGTGTGTATAAGCTCGATACCCAAACCAGGCAATGACATGACCAGACTAGAAAAGTACAGATTAATATCTCTTCAAAACAGCGATGTTAGGACTTAGTCAATTGAACTCAGTGAAGCAGTAAAATGTTACATCATCATCAACTGCAAACAATAACAGGTCATAACCAGGGTGGTTCAACATGAGAAAAATAGCCAATGTCCTCTACCCCATAAACAGAACAAGATAAAATAGCCATCTGATCACACCAATTGATGCAGACCAGGCACTTGACGCTCATTTTCCATAAAACCCTAGATGCAATAGCTGCGGGAGAGAAATTCCTCAACAGAATAAAAGTCTACCTGCGAAACCAGCAGCAAGCATCTCGTTCCCTGGAGAGAAGCTGAAGGCGGGTCTCCTGTAAGTGAGACGCAAATAAGGATGCCCGTTATCACCACTTTTTGTTAATAACATCCTGTAGGTCTCAGCCCAGCTGTAAGATGTCACAAAAACAGCCGGGGCATCCCAATCGGCCAAGGTAGCATTTCCTCTATTTGCAGGTGATGGAAACCCCCCAAAGACTTAAGGTCACTAAAACAGTGCAGTGCTCGCTGAAAATGTTGGCATGACGGTAAGCAATTAGATCAATGCACACACAGGACTGAAACCATCTGAGAAGGGTCCCCAGACGTTAGCATCAGACTGAGACCTGCTGGGGAACGACAAAAGAGAACTGAAAAAGGAATGACTTTCTGACTGTCTAACCCAATAATGCAATGCCCTGCCTTCCAATTATGAAGACCGGTGGGACATCGGTGGTAGTATGCTTGCTTCCGTGCTGGAGATGCAGGTGGGATGCCTGTCTAGGTATATATCACATGTCTGCTACCGCTTGTCTGTCCGTGGAAGTCTGTGTGTTGAAGAGGTTTCAGGGGAGCTTCCAGGCCAAGGGTCTAGCGTCTTACTTCCAAAAATCAGCCGGAGGGGTGTGTGTGTGTGTGTGTGTGTGGCATGATCAAATGATTACAATCTGGACCGCTACTGGTGGTGAGGGTGGTGCAGAGGCCCAAATAGTTTTTATTCCACTGTGTGTGAGGTCGCCGGCATGTGAGGGGCAAATTGATGGCAGCTCACTCACAACCAGGGCACGTCCTAAAGTCATCTTGCTGTCTGTTACTGGGGAAACAATGCTCTGTTCATATCAAAAAGTGGGGTGCTGAGGCCCAGGAACTGCACAAGGCGCCTTCATGAACTCAGAGCACTAAGAGACAAATATGACATGAAGTTACAGTCCACCACACTGAGGCGAAACACCAAGAGCATGCAACAGGACAGCAAGGGGAGCACAGCAATGAAGTCCCAGGGGAGCACCAAAAATAGACTGTGGGGCCAGGGCGTGGCACCCATCCGACTTGACTGGAAAACATTCCCAAAGGTCAAAAAACAGACCTTGAACTATTTGCAGACTTTTCTTTTTTATATTTTTTTGGCTTCGTTTTTTGTTTTGTTTCATTGCTTTGTTTCACTCTGTCTTATTTTTGTGCTTATTACTGTCTGTGCATGTCTATCTAGACAAGATAGATGGGATAAACAATCCGGAGGAGAAAAAAAAAGGGACAGACAGTTCCAGGGGTACATGGGAGAGGGGGAGGAGGGAATGGAAGTGGGTGTTAGGGAACAATAAGTGATCCAAAATTGATTGCAAGGAGGGTGTAGAAGGACTGTTATGGCTTGATCAATGACAATGTAACTGAGAGAAATTACCGAAACCCAAGTGAATGCTGAACCTGATAGTGGGACAAGAGGAAATTAAAAGGCAATAAAGGAAAGAACTAGGAGGTAAAGGGCATTTATAGAGGAATAAGTACAGGCATATATAAACACATATATGATGTACATATATAAACATATATATGATGATAGGGAAATAGATCTATGTACACATATTTTTAGGTTTAGTATTATGGTAGCAGGTGGACATTGGGCCTTTACTCAAGTACTACCTCATCATAAGAACACATTGTTCTAATTACCTAGTATTCACTTTCCCAACACAATTGCTGAGGATAAAGCGGGTACATAAGCAAATGCTGTGAAGAAAGCTAATGGTACCTGGCTATCACTGTATCAAAGATATAGCATCTGGGATCTTAAAGTCTTGAAGATAAACAAGCAGCCATCTAGTTGAGAAGCAACAAAGTCCACATGGAGGAAGCACACCAGCCTGTGTGATTATGAGGTGTCCAAAGAATCAGGTATCAGGCATCAAAGACCCAGAACAAAAAATCCTGTCAATGTGAATGAGGGGGAGTATGGAGTGGAGACTCAAAGTCCATCTGTAGGAAACTGGACATCCCCTTGCAGAAGGGTCAGGCATCAAAGACCCAGAACAAAAAATTACTGTGAATGAGAGGGAGTATGCCCATATGTATGCAATTGGACATCCCCTTACCAGGGTCACGGGGAGAAGACGAGCCAGTCAGAGTGTAGTATGAACATACAACTTTCCTCTAGTTCTTTAATGCTTCCTCCCCCTATCATGATTCCAATTCTACCTTATAAATCCAGCTGGACCAGAGATGTACACGGGTACAGATAAGAACAGGAAACACAGGGAATCCAGGACAGATAAATCCCTCAGGACCAGTATTGAGAGGAGCAATACCAGGAGGGTAAGGGTAAGGTGGGGGAGAAAAGGGGAACCTATCACAATGATCTACATATAATCTCTCTCCTTGGGAGATGGACAACAGAAAAGTGGGAACATCAGCTAGTGTAAGACTTGAAAAAAAATTATAAATTTTCAAGAGGGAGGGAGGTAAGGAGGGAGGGGTAGAAATGAGAAGCTGATACCAAGGGCTCAAGAAGTGAGACAGTGTTTTGGAAATGATGATGGCAACAAATGTACAAATGTGCTTGACACAATGGCTAGATGCATGGATTATGATGAGTTGTGTGAGTCCCAAATAAAATGACTTAAACAAAATTAGTAAAATTAAAAGATAGATACCCAGAAAAATTATTATACTAATAACAATAAGTACAAAGAAGAAAATGTTTTAAAATTGATTGTGGTAATGATTGTACAACTCTTCTTGATGTGACTGAACGATTGAATTGTGTGATATGTGGTTGAAGTGCCAATAAAACTATTAAAAAACAAACACAGAAAACATCAGGCGACTTCTTTCTTCAAACAAGGCACCAGGATAATAGCTGAATGTCTCCTCCCAGGACCAATTCCCCCAGGTTTGAACTTCCTTCCAATTCACCATGAAGAGCAGTAGGAATGGATCAGGAATTGCTGGGGACTTTGTTCACCGTACACCAATCGCTACCACTCCACCCTGGGGGCAACCAGACTTCTGACAGAATGTTGGTTCTGTGGGTGCGTGAGGACCAGGCAACTTCCTGCCTTGACATTTCAACACATGCCTTTCAAAGTGAAATGACCCAACACCGTTTTGAGTACTTTAAAAGCGAAAAGATGTCAAGATGTTCAGCAATTCAAGCTAGATCCAGAAGAGGGGGTAGCATGAGGGATATCATTGTTACTATGAGGTAAACCTTGGCTGAAAGCAGAAAGAAGTTTGCTTGTCTTATTCTGATTATGAAAAGAAATTCAACCATGTGGTTAGTGACAAACTGGAGAGAGTCTTGAGATGAATGGAAATTCCAGAACAGTTCACTGTGCTCACGGGAACCTATACATGGATCAAGAAGACTACTGAGTGGTTTAAAATCGGGAAAGGTGTATATCAGGATTGAATAATTTCACCGTATTTATTCAATCTGAGTATCTGAACAATATGAAGACAATGAAGGGAGGCTTATTAACAACTTATGATATTCAGATGACATGCCTTGCTTGCTTAAAGAGAAGAGGACTTGAAGCCCTTGCTGATGAAGGTTGAGGGCTGTAACCTTCAGTATGGATTACAACTCAGTGTGAAGAAAACCTAATTCCTCAAGAGGTAACATCATAGGACTAATAGGTCCATCATGATAAAGGGAGAAATGACTGAAGTTGTCAAGAATTTCTTCTTGCCTGAATCCATAATCAAAGCTCATGAAAGCTGCATCAAGAAACCAAATGATGTATTGTCCTGGGAAACCTTCCTGCACAAGAAGAGTTTAACGTGGTGAGGAGCAAGCATGCCACTTTGAGGACTATGGAGTACCTGACCCAAGTCATGGTGTTTTCAATCACCTCACCTACCTGCGAAAGTTGGACACCGAATGAGGAAGACGGAAGGAGAGTTGTTGTATTTGCATTAAGGTGTTGTATCGAAAGTACTATGGACTGCCAGAAGAATAAACAAATCTGTTTCATTTTGTTTTTATTGTTCTATTGGGTTTCCCGGTTTGTGAAGTCCAGAAGGAGTGGCTGCATAGAGACAATACCTCAGGCAATGGTTTCTTGGGATGTGGGTGGAGGGAGGGGAGAGGATTGCTGGAGCAAGCAATGAATGCAGGAGGGGGAGGGATTGTGATGAGGTATATACAACTCTTTTAAAAAGTGGTTTTTGGGGCTGAGCCCCGGTGGCGTAAGTGGTTGAGTGCAGGACTGTGGCCCGTGGGCTTGGCGGTTCAAATCCAGCAGCGGCTTTCAGGAGCAGCACTGGGTAGCACCCACGACCACCAGAGGCAGTGATGCATCCCCCCCCCCCAAAGTGATTTGTAAAAAAGTGATTTAACTATGCAGTGCATATAAGGGAATATTGTAGCAAGGAAACAACTTAAAGAACAACTCAATACCAAACTTGATCAATGGTCTCCATGAATGAAAGGGAGTTTATTTTTAGGGGACATTGAATTTATATTAATGGTAGTGGAAACTTTTGGGAAAGGATATCAATAGTGGTTGCTCAACACAAAGATTATAACCAATGGTGCAGAATTAGACATGCTGAGGTTATTGAATTAGAGAATGTTTTTCTGTATATATATATATATATATATATATATATATACCACAATTAGAAAATGAACAACACATGGAAGGAAGGTGGAGTAGAAAGGGGAAAATAATTAACAGGATCTACATATAACCTCCTTCCTAGGGTACAGACAAGAGGGAAGTGGGTGAAGAGAGACATTGGACAGTGTACAATACGACAAAATAATAATAATTCATAAATTATCAAGGGACCATGAGGGATGGGGAAGCAGGGAGGGAGTGGAAAAAGGAAGAGCTAATACCAAGGGCTTAAGTAGAAAGCAAATGTTTTGATAAGGATGATGGCAACGAATGTACAAATGTGCTTGGCATACAATGTATGTGTACAGATTGTGATGAGAGTTGTATAGCCCCCAATAAAACAATTTTAAAAAAAGAAAAGAAGAGATGACTGATAGTTACACTGTGAGATAACTCATGGCTACACTGTGGGGTGACTGATGGTTTACGCTGTGTGTTAGTCCGGGTAGACTAGAGAAACAAATTCATAAACACTCTTATGTGTATAAGAAAGTGATTTATATACAAGAGGAATAGAACATTGAAAAAGTGTCCCAGCCCAGCTCAGTTCAAGGTCTTAAGTCTGATATTACCCTATATGTCTGATATCAATCCATAAGTCCTCTTTAGACTCACAAAGCACATGCAATGACACAGAACAATCACAGGTCAGTGGGTACAGAGTCTTGTGTAGGCAGTGGTGGTAGAAGCATCTTAGTGCTGGCAGGGACCCCTCAGTAGTTTCTCAAGCATCTCAGCACTGGCAGGAGTCTCTACATGGCTTTCTCAGCTTCAGAGGTCTGGTACCATCAGGGTAAGCCCATGTAGCTTCTCCTCTGGGATGTCGCACAGGGAGTCAGCCTTGTGTCTTATCAGTAAAGCATCTCCAAGAGACTGAGTCAATAGGCTCTCACCTCCATGGGGCAAATATTGCGAGATTTCCCAGAATTCTCAAAGAAAGTCATGTGCACGCAGAGGTCTCATTTTCTATCTCCAGATTGACAGGCTAGACTCCACCTCTATACTCCCAATCATGAAATTGACACCAAAGTACATGACTGCCACATACTGTGAGACAATTCATCTCACAGAGCTACACTGTGGGGTGACTGATGGTATATACAGTGAGATAACTGAGATGAATATATGCAAGATATTTTAAGTGCAGTCAAAGGATTCTTCATGAGACTGTCATGGTGGACACCTGATATCATGAATTTCCATAAAGTCATGGGAGTGTACAATGCAGATGATGCTTAAGGTAAGATATGGACTTTAGTTAATTATAATCTACCAATACTGGTTCCTCAGGTATAGAAAATACGCCATCCTAGTACTAATAGACAAGCTGCCTGTCTTAGAGTCGATCCTCATTCATAGCGACCACACAGATACAAGGTGCTAAGAACGGAGGGAGCCCTGGAGAGTGGCAGGGGGAGAAAGGCATATGAGCTCTCTCTCTCCCCTCTGCATAATTTTTCCAAAAGCCTAAGCCTGCTCTAAAAAAATAGTAAAGTAAAAATCAAAAGGTAAATGATGCTATCATCACATCCAGAGAGATAATTTCCCTTATATGTAAGATGATTTTACAGATCAACAGGAAAAAGTTCAACATCTCAGCGGGGGAGGGGAGGATGAGCCATGGGTAAACAGGTATTAGAAACAGGCACTATAGCTGGCTTGTAAATATGGGAAAAGATGCCCAACCTCATTCATAGTCAGAGGAGTAGAAAAAGGCCCCATCACTCGCCGCCCTGGTTTGCAGTGTGGAGCCATTTGGTAGCTCAGGGGCCAGGAAGTTGTGGGAAGTGGGCCCCTTCAAACCCAGCAGAGGGGTGTGAAAATCAACACAACGAGAGAGGGGACTGTGCTTGTGTGTGTCAAGTTCAGAGTGGACATTTCCCTTGGCTTTGCTAGCCCATGCCTGAATTTAAGTCCTAAAGGTTGACACCTTTACCCTTAAATGTGATGCTTGTACGATATCCATGATGACCATAATTGGAACAGAAGACAAAGGGGTCGATCTAAATCTCCATGAATGAGTTAATTAAAAAGGACCAGAACACAACCACACTCTGAACTCTCATAAAACTATTAAGAAGAAAAGGAGACAGGTGCTTGTTTTTTTTTTTTTAAGAAACACTGACCTTACTTTTTATTATTTTATAATAGTCTTATTAGCATAGACTTCACATCTCACACAATTTAACCACTCAATCATATTTAGAAGGATCCATCTCAGGGCACTTTCTTCTTATACCCATTGCTAGTTCCCCATACCCTCGAGCCTCCCTGCCAGGCCCCCGAGGTCATGACTAATCCAGTTACATGCTCTGTAGAGTCACCTCTCTTGGGTCTTATGTAGCAAAAATTACACAAAACACACACACACACACACACACACACACACACACACACACGAAGCCCAAGAGAAAACCCAAACCCAACTAGAGGAAAACCTTAATCAAAAAGAAAGCAGAAAATGTTAAAAACAGAAATCTTAACCTTGTCCCTTGATCTCCCTTCTGACACACTTTGGGCTTGACTTGATTTGTAATATTTTCTGTCTTTTGCTTTTTATTTTTCCGTATTGGGATTTATCTCTGTTTTATTTTGTCACTGTTGGCAGCCTTCATGACTTTTTGTTATGTGTTTTTCTGTTATTCGGCGTATGAAGGCTGAGATAGGTGAGTCCATAGAGACAACAACTAGAATAAGGGTTGGGGTGGGGAGGGGAGAGTTGAAATCAAGGGATTCAGGAAGGAAGCAAATGTTTTGAAACTGATTTTGGTGCCAATTGTACAATATACTGTTGGGTATGATTGAACTATGGAATAGTATGATGTCTGGATTAGCTCCTAATAAAATAATTTAGAACAAAATTTAAATAAATGGAAAGCATTACTATAAAAAGAAACAAAACAAAAAGCCCCTAAACTTTAAAATGGACCAAAAGGGAGATTAAACGCTAAGACATTTCATTTAGCTTAACTACCTCTGCACCCTTGACTTTATAATGCTCTGTCTCATAGCAAGACCATTCTCATCTCTGGGGTATGGTCTGTAGGGGTTTCATAGGTGGCTTAATCTCTGTGGGGACCCTTCAAGTGAATTTTGGGCTTCTACTGTCATCCACAGCTGTCTTTAAGTTTTGATTCCATTCCCTCATTCAGATTTGGATTTTATTATTTCAAACACTTGGATCACACAGATTGTTGTGCTTCTTCCATATGGACTTAGTGGATGCCTCGTTTAGATGGCTGGCTGTTTGAAGACAAGCCTGTAAGATAGCAGACACTAGTCTTTCTAATAGTCGGGACCAGCTAGCTTCTTCACCACTTTGCTGTAAGACACCCATGTCTTCAGTGACCTCTTCTTAAGGGCAGGTATTGAGTAGGGTCATGTCATGAGAACTAATTGTTCTTAAATTGGGGATAAGATTAAATGTGAGCCCCCAACCCATTCATCTAACTATGGTTTAGATTTGACTCAGGTTCACTTTAGAGACATCATTATCATTTTATGATAGAGAACATTGCCAATCATCCCCCTGGGGTATATCGATAGTGTCATTAATTTAGCCAATGGTATAGAATTTAAAATGTAGAGAAAAGGAAACTATGCACGTATAGGCTGGCTTTCATACCTTAGTACATGAACTGTTGATTGATATAAACTATATAAAGTGACTGGACACTATTTACCCAAACACTATGCCTCGTTTAGATGGCTGGTTGTTTGAAGACAAGCCTGCAAGATAGTAGTTAGCGATAGGGCAAAACTTTGAATAACATTCATTGAAAAGGCAGAGTCATGCCTACCAGACTAATAAATGTCATAAGAAGGCAAGGAGAAGATTACAGCCCTAAGTATATGGTAGTTCTGTGACACTAAGTATATGGTAGTTCTGCGCTAACATTCATCGAGCACCCTCAGAGCAAAGAACCAAAGTCCATTGCCCTCTGATTCCATATGCTAAGGATAACAGTCATCTGCTTCTTACACTAGGGTGTCCCAGTCTTCAGTCCAAGGGAGTTTGTCAGTGTCTTAAATCTGCTACAGCTGAGTATAAGTCCCAGCTTGTGAAAACATTTCCAAAGTATGTTGTTAAGTATGTAAAAATAAAAACAACAAACAAACCAGAGTGAGTGTGTAAGATTTAAATTCCTCCCCTCCTCCCAGAACTCTATGTTTGTAAAGACCTGTCTAGACTATTTTTGGAAAGAGATGAATATCCCTGAGAGTACTGGCTGCCTCAGGTAAATAGTTAGGTAGCTAGGAGACAAGGGAGAGGAGACTTATTTTCACTATTAATGCTTTTGCATGGTTTGTCATTGATACTATCTGCATGTGTTGTTATTGTTGCTAGGGGCCATCAAGTCATGGAGTGACCCTAAACTCAACAGATGGAGCTACCGCTGCATCAGGAGGCTCAAGTATAGCAGCAGTTGGTAGCACCACTTGTAAGACTAGCACCAGACATTGCCTGCTCCATGCCCGTGTTAGCTATTGGGAAATGATGTCATAGGAGAGTTTAATTCCCCTTTAATATCATTTAATATCATTCTATTAATATATCATTATATATATACATATATACATATCTTAAAGTTTGAGTCCATCTTTGTTTTTATGAATGAGGCCGAGCACCCATGCCAGAAGGGCTGCTAAGGGCTTTTCTAGGGACGCTTCTGGTGCTTGGGAATTTCCCAGAAGACTGGTATGATTTTAGAGGCAGGCAGGATGAATGAGTAAGCCCTGCTTCCCTCCGGTCTGCCTCCCCAAGAAGACCTGTTAGTTTCACTATTGATCAACAAGAAGGACTGGATAGCCACGGAGCAGAAGAGTCTGGGGCCAAAGGGGGGCCAGGAGAACTAAACCCACCTCTACACTCACCTTGCAGATCCACAGGAGCAGAAAGGGAGGCTAGCTCCAACATCGAGGTCTGGGGCACTCAACTGTCACAATACAGGGTGTGATTTGGATGTGTGCAAACACTTGGTTAAAGTCTTATGGGAGCCCACCTCCCTATTGTCCTTGTCACTCTAGCTGTGGCAGTGGGTGTTGGCTGAAAGTGGGATCACAGGTGTGGAATGGTGGGGGGCAGCAGAGATGGGAGAGCGCCGGGTGTTCCATTGCCATGGCTTACTACTCAATGGAACCCTGGTGGCATAGTGAGCTGCTGATTACAAGGTAGGAGTTCTTTCTAATTACAAGGTCAATAGTTCGAATCCACCAGCCTCTCCATAGGGAAAAGATAAGACCTTCTACTCCTGTTAAGATTTAAAGTATTGGAAACCCATAGGGGGAATTCTCCCCTATCTAATAGGGTCACTGTGAGTTGGAATCTGTTTGATGGTTCTGGGTTTGGTTTGGGCTTTATCCAAGGGGAGTGAATCCTCTGCCTCTGGCTACCTTGCTTCTTTGAGCCTTTTAGACCTCAAAACAGAGGTGTGGGGGGAGGGTACTCATTAGCATAACACAGAAACCCTGTTTTCAAATGGGTTTGAGTCACATGTATCAAACCCATTACCAGGGAGTGTTTTCTGACTCCCAATGTAGTGGACATGTGCTTGATGTCAATTTCATGATTGAAAGTCTAGGGGTGGAGTCTAGCCTGTTAATCTGGAGATAACCATTGAGTAGCCAATGAGGACTCTGTGTGGGTATGGCTTTCTCCTGAGACTTCTGGGAAATCTCACAATATTTCCCTCTTGGAGATGACAGACCATCTCCCCAGTTGTTGGGAGTCAGTCTCTGAGATGACGAACTATGGACAAGACAAGATGGCAGCATCCCAGGAGGTGGAGGAGAAGACACACGGCCTTACCCTGATGAAACCAGACCGCTGAAGCTGGAGAAGTCACGTGGAGACCCCTGCCAGCGCTGAGTTGCTTCTACCACCACTGGATACTGTTGATGGACCCTGAGCCCTGGAAGTTAAGAGCAATGGGGAGACCCCTGCCAGTGCCAGGATTCTGCACCCACTGGCCTGTGACTTCATGAGTTGGAAGGAGATCTTACAAACTGGTATTGGGCATATGGGCTAATATCGAACTGATGACTTTGAAGTGGACTGGGTTGTGATGCTTTCTCAAGGTTCCATTCCTCTTGTATATAAACTTTACATTTATATCCATATGCATGTCTATGAATTTGTTTCTCCAGTCTACCCTGACTAACACACCCAATGACCCTATAGGTCCCAGGTGGCCATCAAAGCAGGCTGCAAGACACCAGAAAGGGGCTTTACCACCAGAGCAGACAGAACCTTTTCCTAAAACCACAGCCTGAACTGTCTCCCCGCCTTTGACACTATGAGAAAAAGCAGTTCTGCTCATTAAAGCAATGCTCAGGACCAAAAATCACCACGCCCTGGTGGACCACGGCTTATCTCATCAATGAAGCAGTCTTTGAAGGAGAGCAAAAGCCCAGGTTCTGGGATGGAAAATGGCAACCAGCCCTGGGGTCCAGCCCATGCCACACGCCATGGCCCCCATCCACCTGCCAGGTCAGCTGCCAGCCAACCTGGCGCTCACTGGGCTTCTGGAGGCCGAGCAGGTGGGTGGATTCAGTGGTGAGCTGGGGCGAGAGTCCAACAAGGTGTGAAGGAAGTACACTTCTGGGGAGTCCAGTGCACCTGCAAAGCATCGCTCTGCCCACCGCACCTCCCACTGTCCCCTCTTCCAAGGCAGGGTGATTACGTCTAATACTTTTCAAGACTTCTTTCTCCCTTAGAAACATGAAATCAAACCAAATCCATTGTCACCATGGCCCCGTGAACTGCAGACTAGACCTGCTTCCTGGAGCTCTTTGGCTTACCCCCTTCAGGAAAGGGGATCACCCAGGCCATTCCTCCACGGTCCTGTTGGGTGGGTTCAGACCTCAATGTCCAACCCATAGTGCCCTCATGGCTCCCTAACTCACTGTCACCCAATGGATCCCCTGCCTTAGAGACCCCATAGGACACATTAGAACTCTCCTGTGGGGTTTTAGGGCTTTATGGGAACAGAAAGCCTCATCTCCCCCACCCCCGCCCCACCATGGAACAAGCAGTGGATTGGAACTTCTGGCCTTGTAACAGTAACCCGCTGGGTAGCCCACTCTGCCACCAGGGCATGTCAATAACCCCCAAATCAAACCCACGGCCACAGTGGGGGTAGCCCTACAGGAGAAGGAGTTGCGAGCGGGAGGCGGTGGGGGGAGATGTTGGCTGCTGGCAGATCAATCCCCTAGCCACTCCACAGAAGGATCAGAGAGCCTGCTTCCGGAAAAGGTTCAGGTCCCAGAGCTTGGGGGCACAGTTCTATGGAGTCGCCGCCACCAGTCAGGTTGGTCGAGCATAAGCCTTCGGTGACCCTGATGGCTCAGAAGGAAGGCGGGCACTTGGAGGGACGAGGTTTCAGGGTACAGTTCCGGGTTCTTCTTACCTCTGGAAGCTAGGAAGACGCCTGGTTTTCAAGCCGCTTTTTCGGTTGGCTGAACCTTTGAATTAAGGACATGCCAGTCCCCCCAACTTATAAAAGGGGCCTTCTGCAGCACCTTCCCAAACAGCTCCCCCAACTCACGCGGGTCCGACTGCCACTGTGGGAGAGGTGGCCGAGAACCATGCGGAAGAGCCAAGGGCCTAAAGGAAAGGCAAGTTCTAGCCCATGCCCACGCCCACGCCATAGACATGAACCAAGGTCATTGTGTCCATTCCAGCCTGCCTCCCAGGGACCGTCCCCTTGGGTTTCCCAGGCTATAATCTACAAAAAGAGAAGTGGGTTCCACACACGGTCCAGGGGACAAGCGTTCCTCACCAGCGCTCCCTACTCTAGCTGCTTACCAAGGGGAACTGGCCATTAGAAACCGTCTTAGAGATTGGACATTAAGAAGTTATTCCCAACACCCCCCCACCCCCCCACAGTTACCCTTTGACACTTTAGTTTCTGAAAGGGCTGTATCTTTTCATACCTTCCAAAGTGTGCGGGCGAGATCGCCTGCTGTCAGAACTGAGGTGGCTTGGGGCTCACCGACAAAATCTGGGAGCAACCGGCAAAATCTGCCAGTTCATTGGGCTCCACGGGTCAGATTCCTTTTACTATCCTTTGTGCTGGGAGGTTTTATGTCAGCAGACACTTTCTCATGATCAGAATCGTGCACAAAGAACTTGCCTCATTCTTTTAAAAGCAACTCGAAGTTGAGAAGGAAGAAAACAAAGCAAAACAAAAGGCTGACGCCCAGGCGATGACAGGAGGGAGGGTACCCCAAATGCATCCTCTGCACCCCGAAACCTAGGAGACTCGCAGACCCCCACCTGTCTGCCCCTGCAACCTGCCACTCAACTCTCAAACTCTCCAAGGTGACAGGCTGCACACAGATTCGGCCACTGTCCGTCCACCCAGTCACCTGGCCACCTGTAGCTCTTGCTCCATGCCCCAACCCTCCCCCCAACCCCCGGCACCAGCGCCTGTCTTCTCCAGAGCAGAATTTGAACTCTGGACCCTCCTGCGCCCCGCCGGTCCGAGCCCGGGTCAGCATCGCCCCGTCCCCCTACCCTCCTGCGTGCGGCCAGCACTCACCGGCTGCGCTCCCAGCATCTCCAGCCCATTCCGAAACTGAAAGAAGCAGCGTGAGCGGCAAGCGAGCGAGCCTGCGAGAGAGTCAGAGAGGAACCGGCGGCCGCTGCCGAGAAATCACGTGGATTCTAATTGGAAGCCCTGGCTGGCGACTGTGAGGGCGGGAGCTTGGCACACCCCCTTCCTGGGCATGCTTTTGCCCCGAGCGTGCACTGCTATCCTGAAGAGAAGGACCCAGGGACACTCCCCTCCCCACCCCCCACAACCCACCGGGGGCTCGGGGTCCCTCATTCCTCAGATGGACATAAAAGTGAGGCAGAGGAGCGGACGGCTTTCAAGTACCAAAAGGCGGAGTTCGCTGGCTGTTCAAGGAGAGGCAGGTAAGTCCAGGGTCCTGCCTCCCCCCTGGGGTGGTCTCCAGAACGTGTAAATGGGGGGGCGCTCTAAGGATGAGGCTTACTAACTGAACCCCTGCCCAGCCAGATCCCACTGAACACTCGTTGGCAGTTTCCTTCTCTAATCCTCACAGTAGTCCTAAAGAATCAGGGGCAGGTACTCCTCCCCCCCAACCTTGTGCGCCCCCCCCCCCGCCCCCCCACGCCCTGTTCCAGGTGAGCAAACTGAGGCTCAGAGGGGACCAGGTAAAGAAACTGGCAGCACAGGGAGGGAGGCAGCTCCCCCAGATAGAGATCAAAGGACCCATTTCCAGGAAACTGGATCATTTCAAAGCTGAGCCACAGTCTCCTTGGTTTTTTGCACATCTCCTGGGACAGGAAGTTCCCTTCCTTCTACAGAGAACTGCTCCCCCTACTAGGAAGCTCCTTCCTGCTGTGGAGCCCAAGTTCATCTCGGTGAGACCTGGCCTCGGTGGGTCGGGATTCACAGGGAGACACCCCTCCCCTCATGTCCCAGCTGTGGGTGTGGTCTGTGCATGTGGTGGGCAAGGCAAGGTAGTGGTCAGGAGTGTATGGACCTGCTCCAAACACCACGGGGCTCAGGTTCTGGCTCTGCAGTTGAGCGGCTGTGCTGTGCTGTGTCACAAGGGCAGGTGCCTTTGCTGCTGTGAGCCTCTGATTGGCCACCTGGCAGATGGGGGTAGTGATAATAATACCGCCATGTAGTGGCCATGGGGACTGCTGTAGTCCTGTCACAGACCCCACGTTCCTGAGACTCAAGCTGCCCCTCCCAGGACCAACTCAGAGATCCGGAAGTCAAGGAAGCAGGGGGTGGGGAGAGGCCATGGGCTTTGCTGTCAAATTGCCTGTGTGAGATCTCCAGCAGAGCCCGGCTTCCCAGAGCCTCCATTTTCCTGTCTGTCTAGTGGACTGCCTAGCCTCTGTGGATGAGACGTGGGTGGTCATCAGGGCCCAGGTGGGGGGTTGCTTTTGGTCCAAGATCTGGATGTGTACGTCCGTCCAGCTCATGTTCACTGACTGTGCTGTGTGTTCAGTTCTGCACAAGGTCTTGAGAAAGTCTTCGGCCCGCTTCCCGTTCCTTCGAAGGGACAGGCAGACGTGGAGATAAGGTGAACATGGGGAGACAGGTGCTGACCATTTTCAGACATAGTGGCTTCCGAACAATGCCGGAAACTGCAAAGGACAAAGGCTATTGTTCCTCTTGGTGTAGTAAACTGAGGTCCAGAGATGTAAAGCAATTTGCTGAAAGTCACACAGTGTCCAGCAGACAGAGCTGGGTCTTGAACCCAGGCTTGTTTCCACCTGATGGTATGAGGCTAGCGAGGAAGATCTTCCCAGAAGTATGCTGGGGGGCTACCTTCTCAAACTCAGAAACCACTCCCTCCCCCTTTCAGGCAGACCTGTGCCTTAAGATTCCACCATTAGTACATGGTTCCTCTAGTGGAAATGTTATCAGCCATTTACACTTGAGTGTAAAGAAGTGCATCTGAGTTTATGGGTGGAGGTTGGAGGGGATTGTGAGTATTGGGACTCAGGTAGAAAACAGGAGAGGAGGGATTGAGAGCATAGGAAGCAGCTGGGGTGGGCAGAGTCGGGCAGCAAGACTGGAGTCCATATTTCCTGGGCATGATGTGCCACGAGGTGTAACCAGTACCCAGCATGCCTGGAGTGCTCACCGTGCTCCCAACTGAGGCAGAGTCTAAATTACACAGCTGGGCTGGAGGAGCTGCTATCTGGACCAGCAGGACAGTGCCAGAGCCCCTGCTAATATCGGTGACTGTGCCGTGCCCCATTGAGAGCCCTCTTAAAAAAAGTAACAATCAAACTCAGTGCCAAACACAGTGACTCAGTGACCCTGTAGGGCTGGGCGGAGCTGCCCTTGTGAGCCTCTGAGACTGTCACTCTTTATGAGAGTACAAAGTCTCTTCTTTTTGCCAAGCAGCTGGTGGATTTGTACTTCAATCCTTGCAGACCCAGCACGTAACCACTACGCCACCAGAACTCCATAGGAGAAATGATCACTATCCCTTTGAACAGATGAGCAAACAGAGGGACCGAGGGCCTGGGATGGCAGAAGCAGCCATTGGTGGGTCTGGTGTTTGGACCCAGGTCTGCAGGCCAGGTCTTCCCTGTACCCTCATAGTTTAGTCCAGGTAGACTAGAGAAACAAATTCATAGACATGTATATGTCCATAAGAGAGAGTTTTATAGGAAAAGTAATTGTACAAGAAGAAAGCATTCCAACCCAGTCTAGTTCAAGCCCATCAGGCTGATATCAGCTCATGTGTCTGATACGAGTCTATAAAGTCTTCTTAAGACTCACAAAGCACGTGCAATGATGCCGAATGCAAGATGGTCACAAGCCAGATGGGTGGAACACCTTTGGATCCAGTGGTGCTGTGAACATCTCAGCTGGCAAGGGTCTCCAAGTGGCTCCTCTGGCTTCAGAGGTCTGTTTTCAGCCATGGGACTTGTTGGGCTTAGGGCACTAGGGTAGTTCCATGTGGCTTCTCCTCAGGGATGTCTTAAGCCTTGCCAGAAGAGAGTTGCCAAGTGAGTTTTGTCAGTAGAAAGTTTCCAAAGAAGTGACCCAAGAGAGACAGTGTCTCCACTTCCAAGAAGGAATGACTACATTTCCCAGAATTCTCAGAAGGCCACGCCCACACAGAGGCCTCATTGGCTCTCTCCAGATGGACAGGCTAGACTCCACCCCCACACTCTTAATCCTCAAACTGACACCAGGTTAGGTGACTGCCACACCTCGCTAGCTGGAGGCTGGTCCCCTGCAGCCCACCCCTCCACCCAGGGCCAGCAGCCAGGCAGTAGGATGTGCTGCCAAGTGTCCCTGGTCTTGGGCAAGCTTGGCTTTCTTCCTGGTGGAAGCAGTGGTCACTGGCTCCTCCCTTGGATAGCTAGACGCAATGTCCAGGCTGAGAGGACTGCCTGGTCTGGCCAGGCCCAGGACAGAACTTAAGGGGTCCAGCAGGGACGTGCTACTCTGGCCCCCTCTTCCCCTCTGGGACTCGGATTTCCGTCATGGATGCTCTCCTTGGCACTACAGTGGATGCCCTCCCCACTCAGAGCTGGGGTGCTGTTTACTGAGCATGGAGAAGTTGGGAAGGAGGGGCGGTGCCTCTGGAACCCAGGTCTGTGACTTTCTGGTGAGGGACTTCCCCAAACTGCTCTGCCTGCCCTGGTGATGGTGAAGGACTGCCAAGTTATCCTGCTCAGCCATCCTGGCATGGGGTGGGGGGTTTCTGAGCCTTCTCCAGAGTGAACAGGTCAGGTGGCGTGGGAGTTATTTATCTGTTGGGCTGCTAACCACGAAGTCAGCAGGTCCAAACCACCAGCTGCTCGGCGGAAGAAGGACAAAGCTTTCTATGTCCAGAAAGAGTTGGCCGCTTCAGAAGCCAATAGAGCAGTGGTTCTCTACTTTCCGCATGCTGTGATCCCTTCATACAGTTCTTCATGCTGTGGCCACCCCCCCCCCCAAACAATAAAGTTATTTTTGTTGCTTCGTCATCATTTTGCTACTGTTATGAATCGGGCGACTCCTGTGCAGAGACGTTCGACGCCCTGGGGGTCGCGACCCACAGGTTGAGAACCACTGCAATAGCGGCATTTCTATCTGGTCTGTTGAGTGGCTACGAGTCCGAGGGAGCTCCGGGCAGTGAGTTCGTCTGGGTCTTGCTGTTTGTTCTGTGGGCAAGGCGGTTGCAAACAGGATACGACCTCAAAGGTTACTTATCCCAGGGCTTGAATGCCCACATTAGAATCGAACATGAGGTGGCTTGGACTCAGTGGGCAAGGGACCCCCATCTGCTCCTCACCAGGGTTCCTGCTCATCTAGACAGGCAGAGCCTCCTTCCCGCCCTGAGGGACCCCGAGCACACGGTCGAGGAAGAAAGCTCTTAGAGAGGGGAGGGTTTAGAAGGACGAGATTCACATGGAAACTTACTTTCACATGGTGCCCCTGAAGGACAGTCTAATGCCAAGCTTCCCCCGCCACCCCCCCACCCCCCCGCCCCCGGACCCCGCCCAGCAATCCCTGCTTCCTGGCCATGCCTCCTCTCCCCCTACAGGATCTGGACCCTGCCTGTGCCTTGGCCTCATCCTGCCCTTGCCCCTCCTTTGCTCTGTGTACTGAACCAGCCTCCTTAAAGTTTCTCGATGTTGTTGCACTGCCCTGCTGTCTGACCAGCGTGGCAGCAGGCTGCTTGGTCTTCACACATGCCCTTCCAGAGCCCGCTGCCTCCCAAGCCAGAGGTGACTGCAGGAACATGATTCTCTATAACAGCACACCGACCTGCTGTCTCCGAGACCCCCACCAGCCTCTCTGCGGGAGAAAGCCTGGGCTCTCCAGTCCTGTCAACATCAGCAGGTCTTGGAAACCCTGGGGGTTGCTCGCTGCGGGTCAGCATTGCCTTGATGGTGTTGAGCTTGCCTTGGGTGAGATTCCTATGACTTAGGGCCAACATGGTGGCAGCTGATGTGTTGAATCACTGACTGAAACAAATCCATCAGCGCGTTGATGAGTGGCCGACCTCATAGTGAATGGTTTGGGACTGAACCTGCTGCCCCTTGGGGTGGGGTTCCTTTGCCACATGCCCAGCCTTCAGGACACAGGCCTGTCATGCCACCTCTACTCACCCCTCTCAGCTGGAAAAGGAGCCTCACTCCAGCTGGGCATCTCCTGAGGGTAGAACCCCGGAGAGGTGGTCTGCTCAGGAGCCCTCCCACATCCACCAAGAGGTGGGGTTTCACCCACTTCAGCCAGACAGGACTGATACGGGGGGTGGGGGTGGGGGTGGGGGAGACATGGAACCAGTGGGGATCCATGGTCTGAGAGACAGGACCTGAGGAAACCTAATCCCATGATGAAAATTCCTTGAGTCCTCAATGCCCCAAGATGCCCTGGGCCCTACTGAAGAGCCAAGCCTGGCTTTGCAGACTCCTGTCCACTCTATGAGCTGATTCAAGATGTCCCCTGTGGCAGTCACCTAATTTGGTGCCGATTTGAGGCTGAAGAGTGTAGGGGTGGAGTCTAGCCTGTCAATCTGGAGATAGCCAATGAGACCTCTGTGTGAGCACGGCCTTCTGAGAATTCTGGGAAATGTAGTACTCCGTCTTGGAAGCAGGATGCACTCTCACTACTTCACTCCCTTGATTCACTCGACTGACAAGACTGACTTCCTGCAAGAAGTCAGGAGAAGCCACATGGATCTCCCTGATGCTACGAGACCCCTGAAGCCAGAGAAACCACGGAGAGACCCCTGCCAGCACTGAGATGCTTCCAAAACCGTCTACCCACTGGCCTGTGATCGTTCCGCCTTTGGCATCATTGTATGTGTTTTGTGAGTCTGATAAGGACTTTATAGATTGGTATCAAATGTATGGGCTAATATTGGACTTAGGACCTGGGACTGAACTGGGCTAGGATGTTTTCTTAATGTACAATTACCCTTTATATAAAACTCTCTTATATACATAAGAGTTTCTATGGATTTGTTTCTCTAGTCTACCCAGACAAACACCCCCACCCCCAATACAGTTGCTTTGTTGGCTCTCCCCAGTGTTGTCTCCTACTGCTTGCCACTGGAGAACCCTGTCTGTGCCTGTCTGGGAGAGGTCCACATGGGTACTGGCTGCGTGCACTTGAAGGGAGGCACTAGAGAGGGTTTACATGTAGTCGGCACAGATGCCCAGAGAAGGGCCTGACCTGGCCCTGGGCAGGTAGGAGGCATTCTGGGGGACCAGGAGGAGGGTCATCTAATGGGCCACAGCTGGTCAGAATTGTCGGGCCAAAGGGGCAGCCGCAGTGTGATGAGAAGAGAAAGTTCTGGTTGAGAAGTTCCAGCTTATGGGGATGAAGCTGGAAGATATCCAGGAGCCCAATCATGGAGACAGCTCCTGGGGGGTGCAAATGGTTAATGCACTGGCTACTCACCTAACGGGAGGGGGGTGGACTCTTCCCAGCAGGGCCTCCCAAGAAAGGGCTGGAGCTTCCCAAGAAAGGGCTGGAGCTCCACTTCTAATAGGTCAGCCATGGAAAAGAGGAGCTGAGAACAAGGGCTCACGCAGAAAGAACATGCTTTGAGAATGATGATGGCAATCTATGTACAAATGTGCTTGACACAATGGATGGATGTATGGATTGTAATAAGAACTGTAAGAGCCCCCATTAAATGGCTTTTTAAAAAGGCTAATTAAACACACATATGTATGTATATGTATGCATGCATGCATGTATATATATTTATATCACTCACGGAAAGGCCCATGGTACACAGGTCTGCTGGAACACACCTGGCAGACCTTGACTCTCTGGTGAGCAATGTGGGTTTCTTCCTCCAGGCCGTGGGGAGCACGGAGGGTTTAGAAGCAGACGCCTTCTAAGGTGGATGGAAGTGAGGGAGAGTGGGCAGCCAAGGATGGGATGCATCAGATTTGTCCAGCAAAAGGGGAAAGGCCACAAGGGCTGCTTCCCTTCTCCTGTCCCACCTCCACACCCTTTCTCCAGCCACAGAAGTGGTGACTGTCTCCAGCTCTTGAAACGGTGCTTTAATGCCAGCAAGACTTTCCCATAGGGAGCCAGGGAGGGGTTGGAACCCAAGCATCTGCCTCTGCCCCCGCCCACCCCCCCACCCCCCAGTCATAGCCATCTGGCTGTGCTCTGGGACCCAAGGAGCACCAGTCTAGAAGATCAGTCGAGTGCCTCCCCAGCGTCCCCTCCAGCCCCTACTTACGAGAAATGACATCAGGGATGCCCACCATGGTGACCGCCAACTTCGAGAAGCTCTGCATGATCTCGGAGCTCTGTCGACCAGGGACGACATGAGGGCAGCACTCCCCACACAGTCCAGCCCTCCCACAGGGCAGTGCCTCTCCTGGCCCTGAGGAGGGTTAGGGTCACTATCCCATCCCACAGAGGGCAAACAGAGTCTCTGCCCTGCACATGGATTTCCTCCACCCACTGGCTTGCTTGCAGTCTTGCAGGGGAGAAGGTCATAAGAGAGAGGGGAGGGCTGTCTGTTCTCATCCCCTGTGTCTGTCACCTGGTTTCCTTTAGGGCTCTTCGTCTGCTATCTTAAAGGCACGAAGTCCCAGACTCTTTATTTACCAACTTCTTATTGTTACTTCCTTACCTACCTACTTATTTACTTATCTACCTACTTACTTCCTTATCTATCTACATACATACTTACTTACTTCTTACTCATTACAGTCCCCGCCACCTAAGACCACCTACCTCAGTGAAGTTGGAAACTGTCTTCGGTGTAATTCTGAAAAGAAGAAGAGATGAGAGTTTGGCCCTTTCTTGGAAACTCCCCTCCCATTTCCCACCCCCCCCAAAGAAACTCTAGTAGCAATTCGAAGGCCTTCGGTCCAACATTTAAGACCTTCCTTGAAAGAGCCCTATAGAAAAACGATCAGAGTGACTGGTCTGATAAGAGAATGATGGATTGTCCATGTTGTCTGTTGTCCATCTGTGAGTGAAGGGATACATTGGGCAGTGTACGATATGAAAAAGTAACAACAATTTTTAAATTATTAAGGGTTCACGGGGAAGGGGAAGAAGGGAGGAAAGGGAAATATGGGGAGCTGGTACTGGG
>PVJH01033171.1:0-21851 GCA_004026705.1 Nesogale talazaci
TCTCTCTCTCTCTCTCTCTCTCTCTCTCTCTCTCTCTCTCTCTTTTTCCAGTAGCCAGGGTTTTCTCAGTGTGCTCACTCTCTCACCTCTCACCTTCTCTTCTCTCCCTTCATCAGGCGTTTTCTGCGAAAGGCAGCACTGGGCAGCAGGAATGAGGCTAGGGGTGCACTCAGTTTGAGAAGGAAAAACTTCTTAGATCGTAGTTTGAGGAAAGGTGAATTAGAAAACAGGAACCCTACTCATGTCTCAGGTGAGACCTGGGCCCTTCTATATGTCCAGGCAGCTCTCATTAACTGGTTTCTGGGTCCGGGCAGGATGGACTCTAGGGACCTCAGAGGTGGAGTTGAGATGTCTGTGTGGAATAACCAGGAGTTGTGTTGGCTTCAGCTTAAAAGGCTGCCCTGGGTCTGGCCACTTCTCTAGGACAGGCTTGGGAAAGGTACACTAGGGGCCAAGGTCAAAGTGCAGGGGCACAGAGATGGAAAGAAGGGCCCTGGGCATCGATTTACAGACACAGGTGCTGCTTAGAGTTCTGGGTAGTATCCTAAGGGGCACAGCCAGGCAGGAGTGCTGGGGCCACAAGAGTGCACTGGAGGTCAGTGAGCAAAGGCTGAGAGGGAGAGGAAGGAGGAATCCAAAGGGCCAAGGGACTATACGTGCTGTCACATCTTGGTAACCTCTCCCGACACCCCCCATTTTCACCTTCTAGAGGCCAAGTTGCAGAAGTTTGACTTGTTCCCCAAGACTCTACTTCAGGCAGGCCGCCCCGGCAGTCCTCCGTCGCAGCTGGGGAAGCCACTGTCCCCCGACGGGGCGGACTCTGGTCCCGGGACGTCATCCCCAGAGGTACGGCCAGGCTCAGGCTCGGAGAACGGCGACGGCGAGTCATTTTCGGGATCACCACTGGCCCGGGCGTCGAAGGAGGCAGGCGGCAGCTGCCCGGGCAGCGCTGGCCCCAGCGGCGGCGGCGAGGAGGACAGCCCGGGCTCCGCCAGCCCTCTGGGCTCCGAATCCGGCTCCGAGGCCGACAAGGAGGAGGCAGAGGCCGGCCCGGCCCCGGGGCTGGGCGGAGGCCCGAGTCCACGGCAGCGGACGCCGCTGGACATCTTGACGCGCGTCTTCCCGGGTCACCGGCGCGGCGTCCTGGAGCTGGTACTGCAGGGCTGCGGCGGCGACGTGGTGCAGGCCATCGAGCAAGTGCTGAACCATCACCGCGGGGGGCTGGCGGCCGGCCTGGGCCCCGCCGTGGCCCCGGAGAAGGCCGCCGTGGGGGCAGCAGCGGCCGCGGACGACGCGTGGCCCGGTCGCGTCGACGCCGCCGCCGCCGGGGCCCCGGGGCTCCCCGCGCCGCTGCAGGCCGGGCCCGCAGCCCCGCCACACCACAGACCCTTGCTGGCCGGCGCCATGGCTCCGGGGGCGCTGGGCTCGCTGGGCAGCCGCTCGGCCTTCTCGCCGCTGCAGCCCAACGCCAGTCACTTCGGCGCCGACGCGGGGGCCTACCCGCTGGGCGCGCCGCTGGGCCTCAGCCCGCTGCGCCTGGCCTACTCAGCGGCGGCGGCGCACAGCCGCGGCCTGGCCTTCATGGCGCCCTACTCCACCGCCGGCCTGGTGCCCACGCTCGGCTTCCGCCCGCCCATGGACTACGCCTTCAGCGACCTCATGCGCGACCGCTCGGCCGCCGCCGCCGCCGCCGTGCACAAGGAGCCGGCCTACGGGGGTGGCCTCTATGGGCCCATGGTCAACGGCGCCCCTGAGAAGCAGTAGGGCCGGGGACCCCCCAAACGGGGCTCTCGGTCGGGTCGTCGTGGCCCGCGGGGGCGCCGGGGCTGGAGCCCGCCTCGCCCCGGGGGTCCCTGCTGTGGGTTTGGAAGCGGAGGGCAGAATGGAGGAAAGGGGGCTCCAGTGCGGAGATTCTCAGCAAGGGATCCTCATTCCCCCTCCCTCCGGGTCCGAGGTGGGGGACCCCCCTCTTTCAGGCTCCTCAGCTCCTCCAAAGGAGGGAGGATTCGCGGAAACACAGAGACCATGGCCTCTTCTCCCCCAGCTGTGCGCGCCCCGCCTGCCTGGCAGGGTAGTCTGTCTTCTGTGTCTCCCTGTCGCTCTTTTTTTTTTTTAAATCTAAATATTTGCTCTAACAGATATACAGTTAGGATGTATCAATCTCTTGGCACTGAGTCGAGTCTTGGGGACACATATATATCGATATCAAATTGTAAAAAAGAAAGGAAACAAGTTCTAAGGTGCACTTTCCTCGTTGCGGTATTTGTCGCTCTCTTTGTTGCTTATACCGATAAGCATGGGTTTCCTTGGTGCAGTGTGAGTTTTTATATATGTATAAATCTATATATAAGCTATACATATATATATACAAGCCAGTGTATAATGTTATAAAATGGAATTCTAAGTTATTAATTGTAATCTGTAGGTGACCTCGGTATTAACGTGAAAAACAGTAAAAAACAAAGCAAAAAAAACCCACAAAACAAAACAAAATGGAAAAAAATTAGACTATGCGCGCATTGTACTTATCAGGTTTTAGAGATCGAATCTATTGTAAACTCGGGCCTCCTCCCGCAGCGCTCAGGCCGCGGCGGGGCGCGCCGTCGGGAGCCCTCGGGGCGCGCGCTGAAGCCCGGCCGCCGCGACTTGGGGCCGCCGGAGCCGCCGCGGGCCGTCCCCGCCCCGCGTCCGGCCCTGAGCCCCGCGGCGGGCCGGGCCGCGGGAGACGCTGCTGCCGCCGCGAGCGGCTCACTGTGTGCTCTCCTTTGCATAGACACGAGCTAGAAATAAATGTTATTTTCTAAGAAAACCACGCCGACCGAGGCTCCGCGCCCCGGAGGTTGAGCAGGTCTTGATTTCCGGGGCAGACCGCGGCGCCCCCAAGAACGCACGGCGGGGGTCCCGCCCCGACTGGGACAACCCTGGGGCGGGCGGTGGACCCGCAGCCTGGGAGCGCCGGTGGAGCTCGGGGTTCCCGGGCTGCGCTCCCCAGGACCCGGCGGGGCTGGCGGGCCAGGCTGCAGCTGGGCGAGCTCGGCTTGGCTTGTCGCACCCCGTGGTCGCTCCCTCCAGAGTCAGAGTCCGTCCGGGAGGGGGGCCGGCCAAGGTTCTCCGCCAGGGCCTGGGAGGTGCGTGGGGGTGCGGTGGAGGGGTGGGGGTGCCACCTTCTCCGGAGACACTGTGATCCGAGCGTGGCCGAAGCCCCAGCCTTGGGTTTCTTCATCCCTCTTCCCTTCGTTCCTCCGGCAGAGTTGAGCCAATGACCGGCTCCGCGCCCACCCCCTCCTCCAGCCTCCCATCCCCTCTCAGGAAATAAGTTTCCCCTCCCAAGTTTGGGCCCGGCGACATCCCAAGGTAAACTTCTGGGGCCGGCTTGAGTTCCGCCAGGCGGTGAAACTTAATAGCAGGACAAGAAAAACGGTTTAATAAAGAAGGGCTTTAATAGGGAACTAATTTGATTGAGTTGCCTAATTCCACTTTAATTGGAAAGGGGGTTTGGCTGTTTGGTTATGAAGTGCGAGGGTGTCGAAGAAGTGGAAGTGGGGGAAGCAGGAGTGTGAGAAGAAAGGTAGGGGCGAGAGAAGTGGGGCGCGCAAAGGGGACATGGCAGAAAGAAAGGAGAGTGTGAGAAAAGAAAAGAAGGGCGCGTTCGAATCAAAAGGGAAGGCGGAGAAAGTTTCTGGAAGTGGGAACTTTGGGGTGCACGCAAGCCTCCAGGTTTGGGGGGCCTCCCTGGCGGCCCGTGCCCCAGCCTTTGTCCCCTTGTTAAAACCGACCTGAGTCGGAACCGGAGCTTTAGCCTGGGGGACACGCTCTGGGCGCTTTGAAGCTGTCTAGTTTATCACCTAAGTCGTTTCTCAGCAATTCTGAAAGCCGTTTATTATAAGCCCCATTTCACAGAGGAAGAAAGTGTGCTCCAAAGTGGTCCGGGGCTTATCTCACTCCAACCTCGCTCCTTTGCACAGCCCACGGAGGCCCCCACCCAGACTACTAAAGAGCTCTCCTGTAGTGCGCCCTGGGGGCTATGCAGAAACCCTCCTCAGTGGAAGGCAGCCCAGAGAGCAGACGTGGGTTTCCAGTGGGATTTGGGTTTCACGAGGTGACAGTTCCAGGGGCTGGGGCAGTAATGGGGTGTCCTGAGTTACTTGTCTCCACTCCCCCCTCCCCCTATTAGTCCCAACCCGGCAAATGCCTGCTGCCTCCTGTTAGGAAGACCAGGGGCAGCTTATCCAGCAGGCAAGGTAATCACAGGCTCCCTCATGCTAACGTACTGGTCTGTAAAGAACACATGTTTTATATCTGTGAGTACCTTGCTTAAGGTAATCCGATTCTGGGCAAGGCCGGCTCAGAAACCGGCCAGTGTTGCACTCACAGAGCTTGAGTGGGCCTTAGGATGGGACACAGGGTGCTCCAGCCCGGGGGCAGTGGGAGCTAGTGATTTAAGCGCCTGGGGTGGAGGAGCTGGAATCCAGGGCATGCTCTGGGATCCTCACTGAATGGGGGCGGGTGTGTGGATCGTGGAGTGTCTCTGTGGTGTCCAGGCTGGCTCAGGAGCCTTGACGGAGAAGTAGGAGGCTTCCTGAGAGCGTTTGCAAAGCAACGGTTTGGGAGTCTCCTTCCAGGCCTTTACTGACCGTGCTTATTCTCAGAGTCTCCCCGAGCCTGCCTGAGCACATCCTGGACCATGCACCAAGACGGAGCCATTATGAGGGAGATGTGGCTCTTCGGAGAGACAGGCTCTTGCGAGTTTAAAAATAGTTTTCCAGAACTCTTCATTCTTTTTCTTTCTTCTTTGCCCCCTTCCCCTTCATCACAGCAGCAGCTACACTGCTGAAGGCCTACTGTGTGCCAGGACCTGTACAAAAGCAGGCTCCCCACAGCCGCCTCCTGGGATGACATTTGTGCATTGGAACCAGAAAGGGCCAAGAGCTGGGACGCAGGCCTTCACCAAGTAGATAGGGTCTGTCTGAGCCAGTTCTAAGACTCAGAGACCAAGTGCTCTCCCTGGCCTGTGGAAAATCCAGAGCGTGTGGTGGAGAGAAAGCAACACAACAAATGAAGAGGAGGAGGTTACATGGTGTGAGGACAGTGGGGTCCCGCTTCTGCTTCAGGCAAAGGCACTTTAGGCCAGAGGCTTATCCTCAGCTTCCTCCCAAATCAAGTGAGACTAATAGTAGGGTCTCTGGGAGTCAGAATGGACATGGACTCCACTGGCAACGGGTTGGTTAATAATGGGGAGAAAATGAAAGAAGGAATAAAAAGCTCTTAATTTCGCAGAGCTCACTAGACATTTACTGTAGGAGTTTTTATAACCTTTGCTGTGAGTATCCTCCCATATCACGGAGGGGTCAAAAACAATTGACCGGTTGAGTGGCTGGAGTAAATTCGCATTATTAAAGCCTCGAAGTGTCATAAATCAGCATAGAGAGGTGGCCACAAAGAGGAGTTGGGAGAGGGTATTCAGGTGTTGCATGAGCCCATGCACAACTGAAGGAAGCACAGCCCAGTGCTGCCCCTCCTCACCACGGCAGTGCTGTCCCAGCTCCGTGTGCAGACATTGTGTCCATCCAGCTGGCTGAGGTCCATCTCCGCTGTCATCAACCCGCTACCAGGCATGATGCTCTTTTCTAAGAATTTCCCGTGAGACAACGTCTCGCTGCCCTCGCTCGAAGAGCATTCTGGTGGCCCTTCTTCCGAGACAGAGTCGACTGTTTGGGAGAGGGTGGGCTCTGGAAATGCCCGAGATAGTAAGTGAGGGCTGTCACTGAGTCCTGAAGCGGACAAGGGGAGTAGCATTGCAATCCGTGGTAAGAGGAGGGTGAGAGAATAAGGGTTCCCTTTTGAGCAGATGTTGGGGAGAGGGGGTCAAACTCTTGAGGTTGGACAGAGCTCAGGGGCCAGATGATAGAAAGTCTTGAATACCAATGTAAGGGGCCTGGGCTTCAAAACGGGAGTCTTGGGACCCCCCACTGCGGGCAGTGTCTAGTTCGGTTTATATTTTACTCGGAGAGATGGAAGGGCAGGACCTCTCTGACGATTGGTGATTGGTGAGCTCAGGAGAGGCGGAGACGAGGAGAAATTTAGGAATGGATGGAGGTCAGATTCTTTTTGTTTTGTTTTTGTTTTTGTTTTGGGGGGCATCACTGCCCTCAGGAGGTGGGAGTAGGAGGCCCAGCCTTCGCTCCATGGAGCTGGAATCGAACCTCCATCCAGTGGGCCGACTCCTATGCACAACCACTACGCCACCGGGGCTTAGCCCCAGAGGGTCAGATTCTTTACTGCTTACCTAGTATAGGACTTAAGCAGGGAGAGGGTTCACAGGTGATTCCTAGATGTCTGGATGGGCTCCTGGAGAAGGGACAAGTTTTGGGGACAGAAAAAAATTATTTCTAAAAAAAAAAAGGACTGAGCCCCGGTGGCGTAGTGTTGGTGCGCGGGGCTGCGGCCCACTGGGACGAAGGTTCAATTCCAGCAGTGGGGTTGGGCCTCCTACTCCCACCACCGGAGAGCAGTGATGCCCCTCCCCAAAAAATTATTTCTAGCATAAAGACTTTTGGGGTCCTGATGTATCAGTTGGTCCTAGTGTAGTGTCATGAGTGTTGCCAGGGTGCTGGAAGCTAATGCCACCAGCGTATCCAACAGTATCAGGGTCACCCACTGTGAACCAATCTTAGTGGAGCTTCCAGACAAAGACAAAACTAGAAAGAAGAAATAGGTGGTCCACTTATGAGGGATCAGCCATTGAAATATGAATAGCTGGGCTGAGGCCCGGTGGCGTAAGTGGTTGAGTGCCAGACTGCAGCCCGCAGGCTCGGCAGCGGCGGCTCTCAGGAGCGGCACGGGGTGGCTCCCACGACCACCAGAGGCAGTGATGCCCAAAAAACAAAACAAAAAGAAAGAAATATGAATAGCTTAAAGAAGAAATATGAATAGCTGTCAAACATTATCTCAAAATGTAGGAAGATGAGCCCCTCCTCTAAGAAGAGTGAACTTTGATAACGTGGATGGAGCAAAGCTTTCAAGTCTTCACTTGATGTGTCAGGACTCAAAATGAGAACAGGGGCGAGCACTCATTCACTAATAAGGCATGTTTGAAGCATGAATCTAGAAAAATTGGAAGTTATCAAAAATGAAACGGAATGCATAAAGATCAACAGCCTATGCATTAGTAAGAGGAAGTGAATTGGGTATTGGATATTTTGAATTGGAAAAAAATTAACAGTTTTATTGGCATGTAATTAAAATATCATATAGTTCACCACAATCAAATTTAGAACATTTTCTTCTTTCTGACACTCAAGGTTATTACTTCCCCATTTCCTCCATAACCTCCCCTGCCATAACCCTGGTAAACTATTAATCCCCCAAAAAATAAAAACTAAGAAATACAACAATAACCAAACCAAAGAGGAAACACTTCAAGGGGAAAAAAAGTAGAAAATATTAAAACTACAATAATTTTTAAATTGGTCAAAAGGGAGAACAAATGATAAGGTGTTAAATTTCAACCTAACTACATCTGTATTTTATATATATATATTATTAAATAATTTTATTGAGGGGTCATACATCATTTTTCACAATACATAAGTAAACATACTGTGCCAGGCACCTTCACATGTCCGCTGCTGTTCTCGTTCACTACATCTGAATTAATCTACTTCCCAATGCACACTGTCTGATGCATTTAGCCAGGTTGTTCATTCACATCCCTGGTCAATGATCAAAGACGATTCACCACAAGCTTAATCTATGCGGGTATCCTGCAATTGGAATTTGGGCTTTCACTGTCCTCCATAATCTCCTGCAAACTAAAAAGGTGCTCAGAATTTAATCTCTAAGACTGTTTCCTCCTCTGCTCTTGAATGTTGAGTAGCGAGAACAAAGGAGAGAAAAGTTGAAATAAAATAACTGAACTAAAAAATTTAAAAGGCAGCTTGAAAAGACAAAATAAAGCATTGCAATAAAATGTGCAAAGTCCTGGAGTTAGAAAAATCAAAAGAGAAGAATATGCCCATCTTATCTGAAGCTGAAAAAAAAAAAAGAAGAAAAAACGCAAGTCCGAGTTACCATATTGAAGGATTCCATGGGCAAAGTTTTGAATGATATAGGAAACATCAAAAAGAAGATGGAAAGAATACACAGGGTCTTATGTCAAAACCAATTGGTTGAAATTCAACCATTTTCAAGAGATAGCATATTATCAAGAACCAGTGGTACTAAAAGAAGTCCAAGCTTCCTCAAAGATATTCACAAAAGGCAAGACTCTGTCAATGAACAGTACACCAATTGAAACGTTTGAATAATCTGAAACAGCAGTGGAAGAACTCACGAGTGTTTGCCCCCACACTTGGAAGACCTGGGAAAAATATTCATATTACTACCCATTCCAAAGGTTGGTATTTTAAAAAACAATATCATGTAGAAGTAAAGTTTTGTTGAAGAAAATTTTTTAGATGGTTGCAGCATTACATTGATGGGGAGCTGTCAGAAACTCAAGTTAGATTCAGAAGAGAACATGAAATGAGGACATCAAATGTATCTTGGCTGAGAGCAGAATTATCAAAAAGGTGTTTACTTGTGTTTTATTAATGATACAATTGAATTAGACAGTGTAATCATAACAAACTGTGGGTAGCATTGAGAAGAACAGGAATTCCAAAACACTTAAATGGGCTCATGGAAATCTACATGGGGCATAAGCAGATGTTCTAACAGAACAAAGAGGTACTGCTTGGCTAAAACTCAGGAAAGTTTTGTGTCAGTGTTGTTTCTTCTGACCTATTCAATCTGTATCCTGAACAAATAATCTGAGAAACTGGACCTTATGAAGAAAAATGGGGCATCAAGTTTGGAAGAAGGCTAATTAGCAACCTGTGTCCCAGTGGCATAGTGGTTACGAATTAATCTGCTAGCCCCAAGACCAGCAGTTTGAAACTACTAGTCTCTTTTTGGGAAAAAGACAAGGCTTTCTACCCTTTTAAAGAATTACAGTCTCAGAAACCCACAGGGGCAGTTCTACCTTATCCTATAGAGTGACTGTGTTAGTCCGGGTAGACTAGAGAAACAAATTCATGAACACGCATATGGATATAAGGAAAGGTTTATATACAAGAAGAATGGAACATCAAGAAAGCATCCCAACCTCGTCCAGTCCAAGGTCATAAGTCTATATTAGCCCAAATGTCCGACACCAATCTATAAAGTCTCTTTCTGATTCATGAAGCATGTGCAAGGACACCAGGACAATCACAGGCCAGTGGGTGCAGAGTCTTGTGTGTCTAGTGGCAGTAGAAGCATCCCGGCACTGGCAGGGGTCTCACCATGGCTCCTCATTTTCAGAGCTCAGGGTCCATCAGCAGTATCCATTGGTGGTAGAAACATCTCAGCACTGGAAGGGGTCTCTCTGTGGTTTTTCTGGCTTCAGAGGTCTGGTTTCATCAGGGTAGCCTGTCTGGCTTCTCCTCTGGCTCCTCCAGTTCCTAGGACTCAGGATCTATGCTGTCATCTTGTCCCGTTAGTCAGGTGTCTTCAGGAACTTAGTCAGGTCTCTCACTTCCAATGGGAAATACCAAGAGACTTCCCAGAATTCTCAGGAGAAAGCGATGCCCACACAGAAATCTCATTGTCTATCTCCAGATTGACAGGCCAGACTCCACCCCTATACTCTCAATCAATGTTATTGACACCAAAGTACATGACTGCCACAGTCACCATGAGTCAGAAGTGACTAGATGGTATGACTTTTGTTTGTCTGTTTGTTTTGTTTTTCATATGCAGATGGAACCCCCCCTTGCTTGCTGAAAGCCAAGAGGACTTGAAGAACTTACTGATAAAGATAAAAGAATAAAGGCTTTGGAATGGGTTACATCTAAATGTAAGGAAAACAAAAATCTTCACAGCTGGGCCAATAAACAGAATTATGATAGATGGAAAGATTAGAGTGCTTTTGTCGTGGTGGCAAAACCACAAATTAGGTATTTTTTGTCATACACTGTTACGTTTCAGAACCTCTAAATAGAAATCTTGATTAGCAGTCTGATCTGGTGAAATGAACTCCAAATTTACTATGAGTCGATATTTTCATCTGTTTGGGAAGTTGATGGACATTGGAATGAGGTTTGTCATCACTCAACATTTCACCTTTTTAGAAATGAGGAAACCACTTGTACACTTGAGTTTTCCCATAGTGCTGTCCATGTAAGATGTGTTCAACATCACAACAGCGCCTATGGCATTTTTCCTGAGCAGGAAACAAAATTTCACAGCCATGGGCTGTTCTCTTAAATTCGCCAAAACAAAATTCAAGCAAAACTGATTTTAGGGAAAAAATGAACTGTGACCAGAGAAACCCTTCCCATGCGACACCACTGAGTGCACTTATTCAGAGCAGGTTGCTTGATGCTCATGTAGCGGGAAAAATGTGTAGTATGGAAATCTCTGCTCCCCTCAGCACAATTCAGGGATTTTCTGGGTACCCCCTCATGTATGTATATATACATGCAGTTCCCAGATTATGAACAAGCTCTGTTCTGAAATCTTCCTTTAAGTCAAATTATATCTGAGTCAGAGAATTAGATAGGGTTGGTACCTGAGCTCACCTGGTCAGTCATTTGTCTTAGTATACGATATATATTGTGCCTTTCCATGCAGAAAGGCATAAAAGAAACAGCTCCAGATAAACTGAAATATCTTTAATATAATAATACAGTCATAATAATAATGAGGGTGCCTTTCCATGCATATAGACATTAAAGAAACACCTCCAGATACACTGAAACATCTTTAGCATGATAATACACTCATAATAATAACGAGGTTCTGATGTTCCTCACAAAGTGAGCTTGTTATTGCAAACCATGATCGGTGCTTTGAATTTTTTCAGATCACAGGCTTTGCAGGGGTTTGGAACTTCAGGTTGTAGGTAAGACAGACGTTTCTAATCCATGCAAGTGTATTTGTGTGCCCTCATATATGTGTTGAATTGTTGGTGAAGAGTAGTGAAAAGGTCGAAAGCTGCCAGAAGCTTGAACAAATCAGTCTTACAAAAAACACAACTAGAATGCTCCTTCAAAGTGAGTCTGGTGAAACTTTGACACTGAATGACCTTGCTGGCATTTGAAATACCCGTGACATCGCTTCCAGCATCACAGCAACCAGGAGCCAACCACAATAAGACAAACTGGCACATGAGTGGTGAAGAAGAATGTGAAGAGTACCATGGACGACTCCCAGGACAAGTCAAGCTGTGTTGGGAGACGTCTGACCAGAGAGCTCCTTAGAGGTAAGGACATGGTGTCAGGAGAGACCCGAGCCTGGAGAAGAACCTCGTGCTCGGTAAAGGGGAGGGCTGGTGAAAAAGAGGAAGACCCTCGATCGGATGGATTGGCATAGTGGCTGCACTTGAACGCTGTGAGGATGGCCCAGGACCGTGCTGTGCTTCAGTCAGTTGTGCATAAGGTCACTGTGGGTCAGAGCCAACTCTATGGCGCCGAACAGCAGCAACAGTTCTGTGTGTGTGTGATCCCGGAAGCCCCGCCACCAGTATTGCCAATACATGCAGTCATCCAGAGTGAACAGGTTTCAGTAGAGCTTCTAGACCAAGACACACTCCAAGGAAGGGTCTAGAAATCCACTTCTAAAGCAAAACGGGCTAGTGCAAACCTTTGCAATATTGCAAAGAATGGAAATTCCAGAGCACGAGTTGTGCTCATGTGGAAGTTGTAAATAGACCAGGAGGCAATCGCGCAAAGAGGAGTGACACAGCATGGTTTAAACCAAGGTTGCATCCTCCTTTCACCAGACTTATTCAGGCTGATGCTGAGCAAATCATCTGAAAAGCCGGCCTATCTGAAGAACTTTTTTTTTTAGGTTTTTTTTTTTAGGCATCATTGCCCTCTGGTGGTGGGAGTAGGAGGCCCAGCCTTTGCTTCTGTGAGCTGGAATCGAACCTCCATCCCATTGGGCCGTAGTCCCGGGCACAACCACTACGCCACCGGGGCTCAGCCCTGAAGAAGAGCTGGCATCAATACAGGAGCAGAGCTCGGCGATGACCTGCAGTGTGCGGATGACTGATCTCACCTGCTGAAAGCAGAGAGCATCTACTGATGAAGACCAAGGATTGCAGCCTTCCATATGGATTGCAACTCCAAGGGAAGACAAACAACATTCTCACAACTGGACCAACAGACAGACAACATCAGGATCAATGGAGAGTCTGGTCCTTGAAAAGAGCTTTGGGTTCATTATAATGTGCCCCCGCCCTGTAATACCTGAGGCTTCACCTCTACCCATCTCTAGTCTCCTTCCTTGTCTACCCTGCCTGCTCGCCCCCTTGCACTCCAGTCGCACTGAGGCCTCAGAGCCACCGAGCAGGCCATGCATTTCCCTTTTTGTTGCCCGTGGCTGTGTAATCCTTCTACTGGAATAGCCCTCCCCATTTCCTCCTCTTGAGAACTGTGCTCATATGTTCAATTGAATTCTCTCTCGAAAAGCTTCAGGTTCTATTAAAACTGCCCCACCTTCGCTAACTATAGCTTAAACTTTAGTGTTTTAAAATAATGACTCTTTTATTATCTTAGGAATTTGGGAAAGTCTTGACTGGGTCATTCTTTTGTTCTATATGGTGAGAGAGCTCTTCAGTTGAAGGATATGTTGGTCTGGTGGGCCCAAGACAAATTCAGGCCGATGGTGTGGTGGCTGAGTTCAGCTGGAGGACTTCTGTATATCTTCTTAAGTATTAGTTGACTTAGAGTTCCCCGAAAAGATGCGCCAGAAAACAATGGAATCTATGTGGGTTTTTATGACATTGGAGTGTGTCACGATTCTATTATTGACAAGTTGCTGACACCCAAATCTCACTGATTTAAAATAAAAAGAGAAAATGTATTGATTGGTAATTATTCTTAAAACAAAAATGCTTGGAGTGTATCTGAATTCAGAAATAGCTGGAACAAATCATCATTAGGAAGATGCTTTTCTCCATCTTTCAGCTCAGCTGTATTCCATGTTGTCATCACACCAGGGAGATTTTCCCCAGATGTTGAGGCCATCAGTGGCTGCAGGCTCATGCTATACTTTGAGTAGCTAAAATCACCTATCGTGGGGTTGATTCAATTTGTGACCCTCCATCCCAGAACCAACCTTGTGAATATGCATGGTGGGGACCGCATCACAGGCTCCCTCCTGGACCCCTGGTTACACAGGGCCCACCAAACCACACAAATAGGCGAGGATGGGAACAGGTGGTTCCTCAGAGGAAAACTGGGTGCCCTTGCTAGAGCAACTGTGGAGAAGAGAGCTGATGGTGCCTGCCTATCAAAAGATACAGCATCTGGGACCTTAAAGGCTTGAAGATAAACAAGCTGCCATCTAGCTGAGAAGTAACAAAGCCCACATGGAAGAAACACATCAGCCTGTGTGATCATGAGGTGTTGATGGGCTCAGGTATCAGGTATAAAAGAACAAAAAGTCATATCATTGTGAGTGATGGGACGTGCAGAGTGGAGACCCAAAGCCCATCTGTAGACAATAGGACACCCACTGACAGCACCGATGAAACATACGGCTTCCTTCTAGTTCTTTAATAATGCTTCCTCCCCCCCACCCCACTATCATGATCCCAACTCTACTTTACAAATCCAGCTAGACCAGAGCGTGTACACTGGTACAGAGAAGAGCTGGAAACACAGGAAATCCAGGACAGATAAACCCCTAAGGACCAATAATGCGAGTAGTGATACCAGGAGGGTAAGGGCAAGAAGGTGGGGGAGAAAAGGGGGAACTGATCACAAGGATCTACAAAAACCCCCTCCCTGGGGGATGGACAACAGAAAAGTGGGTTAAGGGAGACAAAATAATAATTATTTATAAATTATTAAGGGTTCGTGAGGGAAGCAGGGTGGGAAGGGAGAAAAAAAAAATGAGAATCTGTACCAAGACTGCTAATAAATGGCCAAAGGGTATGCCACAACCTGAAGTCACCCAGTTCCAGCTCTGTGGTCAGCAAATCCAGTTCCCTAGTTAAGTACTGTGTTAGTGTGGGCAGACTAAAGAAACAAATTCATAGACACTCATATATGTTTAAGAAGGAGCTTTGTATAAAGAGTAATTTTACATTAAAAAACATCCCAGCCCCAGTCCAGAGCAAGTCCGTAAGTCCGATGTGAACCCATATGTATAAAAGTCCATAAAGTCCTCTTCAGACTCACAAAGCACATGCAATGATGTCAAATGCAGGGAGATCACAGGCCAGTGGGTGGGAAGTCTTGTGGATCCAGTGGCCTCGTAAGCACCTCAGTGCTGGCAGGGGTCTCCACGTGGCTCCTCCAGCTCAGGGCACTAGTGTAGTTCCATGGGTCTTGTCAGCGGCAACGTCTCCCAGGGAGCCAGCCTGTGTCTGCCTCCAGCGAGCTATTTATATCCTTAGCACTTCCAAATGAGGTCATCAACTAGGACCTGATTGACAGGCTACTCCTCCCCTTCACTTTTAACCCTCATTGACAACAGATTATAGAACCGCCACAAATACTCAGAAGCATCCCATTCCACAAACCAGTCTCACGCATTAAACAGAACAGTTTTACTTGCTGCTCCATGGACTGGGAAGTCCACTGCTCTATCTCATGCTGTGGCTCTCGGTTCTGCTGCTGCTGTTCCTCTGCTTTGTCTGGGGCATCAGAGCTGTTTCCTGGCTCAAGGAGGTTCAATGTGCAGGACTCTTGGGGTCCAAAGGACATGATCCACTCCTGACTCTTTTCTTTCACTGGAAGTAACACCTCTCCCCCACCCTCCTGCCTAAGATGGTTCATTTCATATGTCATCACAGTGAAGTCTGTTTACAATCACTCACAGATGAATCATAATCCAATCAGTATCTTCCCCAGACCTATCATCAAAAATAAAGATTGCTTGATGGGAGTAACAAAGACTATGGTTAGAAGAGCCATGCTGAAAGAGGGTGACGGATAGCATATACCAGAGGGACACTACAGAAATCAGTCCAGGAGAGTTACTAAGAGGGAAATTCAATAGTTCCCGGTCACAGGAGGAGCAGCATAAAGATCTGGCTAGGCCAGAGGATGTACATTGGTACAGAAAGGAACTGGAAATATGGGGAATCCAGGACAGATCATCCCTTCAGGGCCAGTGATGAGAGTGCTGATGAGGGAGGATGAGGGAAAGTAGGGTTGAAAGGGGGAACAGATTACAAGGATCTACAGATAACCTCCTCTCTGGGGGACAGAAAAAAGGGAAGTGGGTGAAGGGACACATCAGACACTGAATGATATGAAAAGATAACAATAATTTATAAATTATCAAGGGTTCATGAGGGAGAGGTGCACAGCATGAAGGGAAAAATGAGCTAATATCAAGGACTTTAGAAATGATAGCAACAAATGTACAAATGTTCTTGGCATACAATGGATGTGTATATGGATTGTGATGAGTTATATGAGCCCCCAATAAAATGTTTTAAAAAAAGAAGAGCCATGTTAAATAATTCACTACATTACACACATCTTGGTATTCAAGTGACATTTTTGTTCTTTAACACTTTATTTTATTTTATTTTTTTCCATATCACGTCCCTGGTGGGAGGAGAAAGCTCAGCCTTGTTCCTGGAGAGCTGCTGCTGGATTTGAACTGTCAACCCTGGGCCACAGCCCCACACACAACCACTGCACCACCGGGGCTCAGCTGCTCTTTAACACTTTAAAGAGGTCTTTCTGAAGCAGATATTCTCAGTGCAAAATGACATTTGAGTCCTTCTTCTATTTTTGCCTACTTAAAAAAAAGTCATTTTAATGGGGGCTCATCCAACTCTTATCACAATCCATACATGCATCTATTGTATGCAGACCACATTTGTACATTTGGTGCCATCATTCTTGAAACATCCTCCTTCTACCTAGGCCCTTGGTATCAGCTCCTCATATTTCCCTTCCCTCATACACCCTTAATAATTTACACATCATCAATGTTTTGTCATATCGTACACTGTCCAATGTGTCCCTTCACTCTGTTGTCCATACCCCGGGGAGGAGGTTCTAGAAGCTCCCTGCTTTTTCCTACTCTCTATTGTGAATTGGGTGAAAGTTTACCGAGAACAGCATCAGCAACAATTTTACATACAACAATCCACACGTTTGTTTCATCTTATTGCTTACAATCCCCTCAAAGTAGCATTAGTTTCCCTACTTTCTTCTTGTGTTTACCATTTCCATTCCTCCTTTCCTGACTCTTCTGAACTTTGTCCTGGGATAAATGCTGCCATTTAGATCTGAAATGGGGGGCTGAGCCCCGGTGGCGTAGTGGTTGTACACAGGACTGCGGCCCACTGGGATAGAGGTTCGATTCCAGCTCCACGGAGCAAAGGCTGGGCCTCCTACTCCCACCACCTGAGGGCAGTGATGCCCCCCAAAAACAAAACAAAACAAAACAAAAAAATAGATCTGAAATGGTTGATATTCCAAAGTATGTGCACTTCACTAACTTCCTTTTATAGACCTCATGTGACTCTTTTTCTTTCTTTTATTGATGTGGTAGATTATATTGCTTTTTTCCCTTCTATTTATTGAATTTTCTTTGCATAACTGGTATGACTCCTGTTTGGCCATTATGTATATTTTTGTAAGTTGGATTCTATTTGCAAGGTTTTCTTGAGCATTTTTGGATCCAAGTTTATGCAGCATAATGGCATATGCTTTTCTTTTTCAGGGATGTCTTTCCTTGGATTTTGTATCAGGAATATACTTGCTTTTTAATATGAATTCTGGAGTATTTAGTCTGTTTTTATACTCTGGGATAGTTTGAGTAGAATTAGTGTAAACTCTTCTCTGAATATTTTATAGAATTATCCAGGGAAGCTTTTGGGATCTGGACACTTTTTTAATTGCTGGGAGATTTTACTGATATAATCTGTTTCTTATTTTGTTAAGAGTTTCTGATTTTCTTCTTCAGTCAGTATCATTGTAGCCAAGTAGTGTGCTACAGTTCTTGGTTTTTTTCCCCTAAAATTTATTGAAGTTTTTCATAATATTCTGTTACTATTCTCTTTATTTTTGCTATGATGTTGCCCATTTCTTTTCTTATTCAGCTTACTCATATCCTCTTCTTTTCTACTATAGATTTGTCAGTGCTTTGAAAAATTATTTTAAAATAAAATGTTATTGTCTTTTCAGTGAAAATGGACACAGATGAGGTTTTCATTTAGTAGCTTCAAAAAAAAAGCAAAAAAAAACTCGGCTGAGCCCCGGTGGCGTAGTGGTTGTGCGCGGGACTGCGGCCCACTGGGACGGAGGTTCAATTCCAGCAGTGGGGCTGGGCCTCCTACTCCCACCGCCAGAGAGCAGTGATGCCCCCCTCCAAAAAAAAACCAAAAACCTCATTTAGTAGCTTCTATGCTGATAAGAGTTGTATGAACCTCCAATAAGATGATAAAAAATTTATCATTGACATTGGTTACATTTTATGTTTGTCAATTTTATTCAACCTTCCAAAGAACCAACTTCTTTTCTTATAGATTCTTTATATATTTTTGCTGTTTAAGTTAATTTTACTCTAGTCTTTACTGTTTCTTTTCTTTTGGTGACTGTAGTCTTATTTTGTTGTTCTTTTTCTAATTGTTAAAGATATTGGGTTAAGATGCTGATTTCTTTTCCTTTTCTTTGCTGATGTGTGTCTTTATTGCTAGAAAATTTCTTCTGAGCATTGCTTTGCTATGTTCCCCAAACTTTGGTATGTTGTATTATCATTTTTGTTTGTTCTGAGGATTCTTTTATCTCTTCTAGTACCCAGTAGGTTTTTTTCTTAATGTCATTGAGTCCATTTTGACAGACATAAGCAGAATATATCTTCCCATTGGGCTTCTTAGTCTGTACATCTTTATAAGAGCAGAAGCCTTATCTTCCTCCAGCAGAGCAGCTGGTGGATTTGAACTGCTGACCTTGTGCTTATCTGGATGATGTGTATCCCACTATTCCAGTAGGGTGCTGTTAAATTTTTCATGTAATTTATCTCCTTTGCTATTTGTGCTCTGAAGCAAAAAATTACCAAAAAATATATATAGTGTTGTGATCTGAGAAGTTACTGTGGTAGGCCGAATTCTCTAGGAAAACAAAACCAGTAACATTTAAAGAAGGAATGAAACAAGCAAGCAAATAATAAATAAATAAAGTGTCTATCAGTAAAATAGTTCACATAAATGTAGATGTGGGTGAATCCATTTGACTCACATGTTCAGCCAGAGACTTCTCTTGTGTAGCTTCAAGGCTAATGAACTCAAAAGTGGAAGTAACACAACAAGCTTGTGACTGGAGAGGCAAGTGAAGTGATGCCTGGCAGGTCAGGTGGCAGGCTGCCGATGGAACCTGGGACAGGCAGCAATGTGGTTCAAGTCCAAAGAATCAAAGGTTGATGAACCAGATTAACCAGTATCCATCCCCAGCAAAAGGCATGCAAGTGTCCCCAAAGACCACCGATATGGGAAGTAAGCTAAACCCTGAAGAAACTTCCTTTCGATTGCATTAGGGTTGTGACCCAAGAAATGGAATTATGCTACACCTTAATCATCTTATAACTGCAGGCCCAATTATACAATTGATTACCCCGTGTTAGATTACATCACAGGACTATTAGGCCTTCACTGCCAAACTACTGAGAATCGTGGTCCAACCAAGTTGACACAGAATCTAACACAGTCTACTCCTTGTCAACTTGATATCTGAACACATCTCCTTAAGCCATACCTACTCTCCACAGACAATTATAAAGTCATACTTGTACCTGACATGCTTCAACTAATACGCATATGACAGAAAGTGCAATATACTCCATTTATATCTTATATTTTATAAATGAACAAAGCAAAAATATTTGATAAATAGAAAGAGAGAATAAATAGAAGGAGAGAATACTCATAATAACTGCAGCCCTTGTTTCTGACACCGATCACTTGGCTGTAGCTGGTATTTAGAACTACCCACTTCACTACCCATTCAGTACCTCCTTTGTCTTCAGCAAAGACCTCAGCTGATTTGGTGAGGTGACCCAATACCACATTAAGTTTCTGTAGTTTACTACTGACTTCAGTTATAGGGTATGGTAATACGAAGAGATGGCTTAAGAAACTCCTGGATTTCAGACATCGTCTTCTCTTTCTCCATTCTGTAATAGCAATCAAATTTTCCGTTGGTAATTGCGGCAGCCACCTAATCTGGTGTCAATCTGAGGATTAAGAATGTAGGAGTGGAGTCTAGCCTGTCAATCTGGAGACAGCCAATGAGACCTCTGTGTAGGCAGGGTTTCCTCCTGAGAATTCTGGGAAATCAGCCATAGTTTGCTCTTGGAGATGAGAGCCTCTCTACTCAGTTCCTTGCGGCGGTTCTACTGACAAGACACAAGGCTGACTCCCTGTGAGTATCCCTGAGGAGAAGATACATGAAACTACCCTAGTGTTCTAAGTCGGACAAACCACATGGATGCAACCAGAGAAGTCGGAGAAGCCACAGAGAGACCCCCCTGCCAATGTTGAGATGCTTCTACCACAACTGACTTGCACCCACTGGCCTGTGAGCTTCCTGCATTTGTCATCATTGCATGTGTTTCGTGAGTCCAGAGAAGACTTTACAGATCGCTGTTAGACATATAGGCTAATATCAGACTTATGACCTTGGACTGAACTGGGTTGGAATATTTTCTTAATGCACGGTTGCTCTTATATATAAACCTCTTTCTTATACACATATGCGTGTCTATGAATTTGTTTCTCTAGTCTACCCAGACTCACACAGTAATCAATCACACCACTCAATACAGTAAACCCCTTCTTTGTCTGTCAATCTAGAGTCACGAGGAGCCCAAAGTAGCCAGAAAGCATTCGTGACTTCTAGTTCAATAGAATCAGTGTGTGTCTCCAGGTGGGTATATTCCTCTCTTTGAAATGAAGACCTGTAGACCCAAGGGGCATACGTCTCAGGGATGACACCAGTTGATCACTATGAGAAATAGTACCTTGTGACACCCCCATTTCCACACCTTCATTCCTGAACCCCTAAGCCCTGCCTATTGGAGAAACTGCACCCTACATAGATTGGATGGTGCTTTAGAGCCTATCGTCCTCCTGAAGAACATTGCCCCAACCCTACAAGGTCTTGGTACCTAGGTGGCACTATACTTCTGGTACTATAAAAGACCATTTTATCATTCTATCAAGCCAGGGGTTTCAAGGTGATGGAGAACATGATAACACCAGTGGATTCTAGGAGCATGGACCCATTGCTGAACTTCTTTTGCTGTGAAGTGTGTTCCTTTAGCAAGGCTGTACAACAGGCCATGCCAGTGGATAAGGTATTATATAAGTCCATGACAGTCGCTTTGGCAGAAATGCTATGTGCAAGAAAGGCAAACTCATATCCACAGCGTCTTTCCAATGAGGACAAAACACTGCCCTTGACGTGATGTGACATGATGAAGTGGTGCCATGTAATCAGCCTGCTACCAGGTTGCTGGTTTCTCTCCCAGAAAAACCGCCCCTATCTTGAACTCGTTCTTGGCCTTGGTCTCCGTTGCTGGCAGATTGGTCACTCAGCAATGGCAGTAGCCACATCAGACTTGATATGTGCATTAATTCCATCCCTAGCAGTATTTCCATGACAGTTTCCTTGCAGTATTTTGATGCTTTTGAGTTTATTGATCACTACCTGTCACTTTGTCATACTGTGGTGGCCTGAGTGTTGCCATGATACCTGAAGTGATGTCATTGTTATTACCACTGCCGGCAGGCTCCCCCAAGATGAACAGATTTCAGCAGAGCTTCCAGGCTAAGAACAGACTCTACAGAAGGAAGAGGCTTTCCACTTCTGTAAACTCAATGTCGAGAGAACCAAAACCCTCACAGCCTCATAGGTAACATCATGATACATGGGGAAAACGAAGGAACTTGCAAGGAACCAAGGATTTTATCTTGCTTTGATGAACAATGGATGCTCATGGACACATCAGTTAAGAAATCAAATGACATCTTGCATTGAGAAAATCTGATGCCCAACGCCTCAGATGCATGTGAAACTTGGACATAAGAAATACCCAAGAGTGGGGGGGTAGAGTACTGGTCTAGTCTTCACAGAAACCCGAGTGGGCAAGCAGTTCCTACCACAAAACACCCTGTAGGACAGCGTGGATGCATGGAAGGATGCAAGAAAAGAGAGAGCTACAGAGCTGGAAGCAGCTAGAGTCAGATGAGCTCCCTCTCTAGAAGTGGGCATGGCAGAGAACAGGCTGGGGAAGGGGCCAACATCCCACACCCACAGGGATAAATACAAGAAAGGAGGAAGAGGAAGAGTCCTGAACAATACTTGTGAGATTTTGTAGAAGTGGCGGGATTTGTTTCTTGTTCTAGTGTTGTTAATGATACGGGCTCCTTATGTGCCCTTAATAGTTCAGTTTTTGTTTGTGGCAGCAATAGGGCTTTTACCCAATTATCCAGCATTTGGACAGAGTTATGTGTGCTAGCCTTTCTCCCTCCAGACATAGATATTATTCCTGGAAACGAACCTGTCCCTATCCCTGCTATTGATTACATGGCAGGAGAGCTAAAGGGCAGTGCAACTAGGTGACCTATTTGTAAGATAAGGGACCAGTACTGCAGTGACCTTTGGAACTGCAACACACCAAGTTATCTAGGCAGCTAATCTTGGATATGCAGGCCTCATCAGGCACTACACAAGATTTGCAAGAACAGGTAGATTCTTTAGCAGAAGTAGTATTACAAAATAGAAGAGGTTTAGACTTACTTGCTGCAGAGCAGGGAGGTATTTGTTTGGCTTTACAGGAAAGATGCTGTTTCTATG
>PVJH01033172.1:0-21840 GCA_004026705.1 Nesogale talazaci
GAGGTTGGTGGTTTGGAACCAAACAGGCCTCTGGTGCTGTGTGCTGGCAACGACAGATGGGAGCAGAATGGCGTCACATTCAACATCCAAAGAAACACTTCAAGATCTATCCCGAAGCACAGCCCTGCTTGTGATAGGATCGCAGACACACACCTACAAGGAAGATTGGCCAACATGACTATTATTCAAACAGACGCACCACTCATTAGTGCCCAAAAGGAGAGCGCTGGTGATTAGAATTTAAAAGCTGGGGACGATGATCAGTAGTTAGAAAATATGGCTTTGTTTTTGCCAATATGTCCTTGTCAGCAGAAATGAAACTGGAGATGATAGGAGTCTGTAAGACTAATGACTTCTTCATTATAAAGACTCTCTTTTTCAGTAACACAAATAGCAACTATACCCCTGACCTCACCAGATGGAATATATAGGAATCAAATGAGCTACATCAATGAGAAGAGACTGTCTTATTGACTTGCTATAAATTGGAATCAATTTGAGTGGGTCAGTAGGAAGGGAAAGGAGTGCTGGTGGCTCTCTAAACATTGCACTGCTAATCACAAGATTGGTGGATCAAACCAAACAGCTGCTCTTCGAGAGAAAGATGAGGTTATCTGCTCCTGTACATTTCTACAGCCTTGGATACACTACATAGAGTTGCTATGGGTGGTAGTGGGTGGATAGAGAAGCTCGAATGTCATCCGTCAGAACTGCAGAGCAGACCGTCAGCTGTTCACCTGCAAGTTCAAGTTGAAAGTGAAGAAAATAAAGATAAGTCCATGAGAGACAAGCTACACTCTCGAGTGTATCTCACGTCGATTTAGGGAACTTCTCAAGAGTAGGCCTGACACAGTGAGCACTAATAATGAAGATGAGGCTGAGTCCCGGTGGCGTAGTGGTTGTGCGCGGGACTGCGGCCCACTGGGATGGAGGTTCAATTCCAGCTCCACAGGAGCAAAGGCCTCCTACTCCCACCACCTGAGGGCCGTGATGCCCAAAAAACAAAACAAAACAATAATGAAGACAAGACAAGTTGGGAGTTGACATCAAGGATGTCAGACATGAAAAAGATATAGCATCTGGGGTCTTCAAGACTTGAAGATAAAAAAGCAGCCATCTAGCTGAGAAGCAACAAAGCCCACATGGAAGAAGCACATCAGCCTGTGAGATCACGAGGCGTCAATAGCATCAGGTATGAAGCATCAAAGACCCAGAACAAAAAAAAAATTATATCATTGTGAATGAGGCGGAATGTGGAGTGGAGACCCTAACCCATCTGGACATGCCCTTATGGAAGGGTGGTGGGGATATGATGAGCCAGTCAGGGTGTAGCATAGCACTGATGAAACATACCTCTAGTTCTTTAATGCTCTCCCCCCCCCCTCCACTATCATGACCCCACTTCTACCCTACAAATCTAAATAGACCAGAGCATGTACACAGGTACAGATAAGAGCTAGAAACACAGGGGATCCAGGACAGATAAACCCCTCGGGTTTTCCATCTTTAAGAGCAATATGTCATTTTTGATGGTTTCCATTGTACCTTGTACATTCCAGCTTCCAATTATTATTATTATTTTTTTTGTTTTGTTTTGGGGCATCACTGCTCTCCGGTGGTGGGAGTAGGAGCCAGCTTCCAATTATTAATGGCTGTTTTCAGCCTTCTCATTTTAAGTGGTGTCCTGCCAGCAAATGAAGGTCCCGGAAGCTTTATTCCATCCCTGTCATGAAGGCTCCGTCTTTTGGGGAGAGACCCTTCTCCCCCAGTCATAATCTGCAAGCCTTCCAGCCCGTGCCACAGCTCATCTTGCAGCACTCGATGAGTGAACTGCAAAGAGGCATCAGTGAGGCAGGCGTCGAAGCTCAATTGCACCAAAGGCTCGGACAGGCCAACAAGATGAACCGTGACACCAGGAGGTCAGTCCACAGTCCTTAGAACAGTCAGTTATCCGGGACTCAAAGGACCACATCTGCTCAGAGGCAAAGTCCCAAAGGCAAGGAAGACTAGGAAAAAGAGACAAACTGAAACAGGAACCCCAAGAGGGAAGTGGGGTGACCGCTAATCCGCTGCCCTCAGAGGCCCAGGACAAACAGACGGCCTATGACTCGCTGAAGGCCAACCTGTCACAATATAAAGTGTCTAAACTGGGACCCCGGGAGACCAGTTAGGAGAGTGCTGGGCCCACGCTGGCAGGAGCGGGGGAGGCAGCTGGGGAGACCTCAGGCTTGAACTCTTTACACTATCTCCTTGTGAGCCCATGAACTCTACAGAGAGAATGCAAGAGTTTGGCGTTGTGCCTGGTAAGTCTGAAGCGGGCAAGAGACATCCACATGGAGATGTTGGCAGGCTGACACTCAAAGGATAGGCCTGGTCTGGAGACACAGCGCTCAAGAGGAGAGAAGGTTCCAGGGGCAAGGAGAGGGAGGGAGAAGGATCTCCAAGCAAGAAACCAGGATGTGCTGGGGGTGGGTGAAAAGGAGTCTACACAGTCTTCCCTTCCTTTCCCTCTCTGCCCCCACTCCCGCCTCTCTCCCTCTCCCCCTCCTTCTCACAGGAGCCTCTGTGGTGAATCTTCCTTGGAGACCCTGGAATTCTGAAAGTTGAAAGAACAGTACTGGTCTGCTCAAGTCTGAAGAGCACAGTCTGGAGCACCACGAGACCTTGCAGCGAAGACTAGGATCAAGATCAGTGCTGAGGCTGAGCCCCGGGGGCGTAGTGGTTGTGCGCGGGACTGCGGCCCACTAGGACGGAGGTTCAATTCCAGCAGGGGGGCTGGGCCTCCTACTCCCACCGCCGGAGAGCAGTGATGCCCCCCCCAAAAAAAAATGATCAGCTGCTGAGACCTTGGTGTGTTCAGCTTTGAGGCTTCATTTCTGGGGGACATGGGAGAAAGAACTCAATCTGGGTTTCTCCTTCCATGAGAAAAGAAGAAAAAAAAAAATGAAAGCCTTTCGCCATGAACAGAGGAAGCGCCCAGCAAAACCCAGAGCCCTGTTTGCCATCTCTAATTGCAGCCCCAGCTACCAGAACATGGACTTGTGGTTCTAAGGCCGTATTTTCCTAATCATCATAAAAAGTAGCATATCTATCTTTTCATTTGCCTCCCCCTCCACTAGATCCAAAAACGTGTCTCTCCAAGGGAGCCTTTCGGATCTCTCTCCACCCTTTCAGTCATGAGGCCAGGGTCAGCTCATCTCTTTTCTGCCAGGAAACGGCCTGGACCCTTGTTGTAGGAGCTGGAGAAAGCGGAACCAGCGTGTTTTTGTTTTTCCACGAGTGTGGAAAGGACAGTTTTGACCACGGCACCAGCCTGGCTTATTCACACATGCAACAGACTTCTGCACTGTTGCTATGCACCAAGGTCTGGGCTAGTCTCTGGAACCACAGAGATGAGGAAGACATGAACTCGATGCTCAAGAAGTCCGATGGGTGGTGGAGACACAGAGCAAGACACACAGGAGCCGTGGGAGAGAAGTGGGAGGACCTAACTCAGCCAGACAGGGGTGGGTGGGGTGCAGGTGCTCAAGCGCCTGAAAGAGGTGCCCGGGAGGTAAGCTTGATACTGATTTTATGAGGAGGCCTTGTGGCGCAGCGAGTTACACGATGGGCTGCTCACCACCAGAGGGAGGTTGGAAACCCCTAGCCGCTCCCCTGGAGAAAGACAACGCTTTCCACTCCCTCGAAGAGTCTCCTCGATCCACAAGGGCAGCTCCACTCAGGAGTTAGAATCAACTCGCTGACAGTGAGTTCAGCTCTGGTTCAGTCAATGAAGGGTTATGCCTTCTTCGTGCGGTTCTCCCATGTGTTAGGCTGGATTGAGTAGAGAAACAAATTCAGTGATATATTTATTTGAGAAATATATTTATATAACATATCCTTTATAAATACATTTATATATTATATTGAGTTGTATATTTTATAGTTATAGTTATACATATACATATATATACAACAAAAGGGTAATTGTCTATCAAGAAACATCCCCGCCCAGTCCAGATTAAGTCCATAAGCCCAATATTAGCCCAAAAGTCCGATCCTATCCTACTTCATCAATTCATCTTAAGACTCAAGCAGCATATACAATGACGCAAAATGCAGGAAGATCATAGGTCGGTGGTGCAAAGTCTTGCAATCCAGTGGCAGTGGAAGCAACTCAGCTCTGGGGCAAGTGTCTCCGTGGCTCCAGGAGATCTCTGATCAACACAACAGCAGAAAAGTGAAGCAGAAAGAGAATGTGTCCCAGCTCCAGGGAGAAAGTAGAGGACGTTTCTAGAATCTTCATGAGAAGGCCATAGCCGTGTGTAACCTGATTGATAGGCTAGACTCCACCCCGTTATTCTTACTACCTGCAATTTAACACGTGATTATGTAACTATCACATCCCCACTTCAAAGAGAAGGGGGAAATCCCTCTCAAATGCATGCACACTGGGGAATGAATTCAAGACCCTTTCCCTCCCTCTTCTGATTAATACCAGTATGGGCAGGCTTCCTGGAGAGCAGAAGACATGTGGGTTGATTTCAACACAACTCACTACTATCAAATTGACTACTATTTACCTGGACCTTTTCTTGGAGTTAGGAGTCACGCTGCTCCACAGATTTTTCACAAAAGTCGACTGTTACGCCATTCTTATATGCACTAATGGGCAGATTCAAACTGTTAACCTCTAAGCTAGTTGATAAGCCCAAACCTTTGGCTCCACCATGGGTGGGTGATATATTGCTTTTTGAGATGTGGAGGCTTCAAGTGGGGAAAGGTGCCTACACATTTCTTCATTTGCATGCTTATGAAAGCTGTAACTATAGGTGAAGCACAAAAACAAAAAACAGAACAGAACCAGTCATGATGACTGTCTTTTCCTGAAATGGACCAACAGGACTTCACTCATTCTCCTGAGATCAGTGAATAGTCATTCAGTCTGCCTCTGCATAAGCCACGAGAGCCCGGGTGTCCTCATGACAACACCCTCCCATATGGTTCCTCTTGTTATGGTGACCCCCACCCATAAAGTTATTTTCGTCGCAAAATGATCACTGTCATTCTGCTACTCTTCTGAATCATGATGTAACTATCTGATAGGCAAGATGCATTTTCATTGCTACAAAATAGATATGATTACAGCATACCGATTAATTACAAAAGCAATATGTGATTATATATGGTGAAATACTAATTTCTAATTAGAGACAGATAAAATTTTGTCTTGAAGCATGGTGTAGCAAGGCTAACAGTCTTTATGCCGAGTACTTGTATGTGGGCGGACCTGCCTGGAGACAGACATTGGAAAACACATATTTCCGATGGTCTTAGGCCACCCAAGAAAGAGTCGTTCGACCCTCAAAGGGGTTACAACCCACAGATTGAGGACTACTGCACTAGAAGATCACTTTTGCATCTCTTTCTAGAGAGTTCATTCTCTTTTTTTTGGGGGGGGGCATCACTGCTCTCCGGTGGTGGGAGTAGGAGGCTCAGCCCCACTGCTGGAATTGAACCTCCGTCCCAGTGGGCCGCAGTCCCGCGCACAACCACTACGCCACCGGGGCTCAGCCCGAGAGCTCATTCTCTTTAAGACAAGAAGCAGGCATGGCAGGGGTCAGCCGGTCAGGAGCTGTGGGGTCAGTAGTCCCTGACCAATGCATCCCTGTGTGATTTGTGAGCTATGTAACAACAAAAAGACCCTCTACGAGACTGATGACCACAGTGGGCCCAGGTATGGTGGTGAGCACCATGCAGGGCAAGGGAGTGCTTCCTTCTGTTGTATGCAGTGTTGCTATGAGTGAGAACCACTTGAGAAGCCCCATATTGCAACAATATTTTCTACAATTGCTGCAAGCTGAGCACTCACTCGACCCAGCAGCAATATTTAACCACGGACAACTGCCCCGCTTCCCGTGTAGTCAAGGAGAGGTGAGAGGCAAGATCGCAGCTCCACCGGTCAATCGGTCTCTCACAGAGAGCTTCCAGGAGACTGCGCCACAGACTGACTTTTTGCAAGTACACCGCAGGTCCTGTGGGATTCAAAACCTCCCCCCTCCAAGCCTTTTGGTTATGATGGAAGCACTTTAACAGCTTCCTCTACCCAAGGACTCTGGGGAGTTGGCTGCTGTGTTGGGACTCTGGTTGGTGTAAGGCAGATAGCAACCCCTTGGATAAGCATACCTAAGCCCCTATATGGAGAATGACTGCTGCACGATTGAGATTTATGGAGATGAAGATTACTGAATGGCCTATGTGATTGACATTGGGAGGGGGAAGCAAGAAGATACACTTATATTGTTAAGGTAAAAAATTCAACCTCACATTTAAAGGAAAACATTAAGAAGACATCAGGACAAATGATTTAAACAAAAACAATAAATATAAAACATCAGGACGCACTCCTAGGTATGCCCTCATGCACACCCAGGTTCAGTGAATCACGATTCCCAATCGTAAAAAGGTAGACTACAGCTTGGGCTCCAATATCGGAAGGGTTGCAAGGGTGAGTCTGAACAAGCAGTGCTGCATTCTCTTGCCCACAGTGTCACTCTAAGTCCGAACCTCCCCTCTACAGCACCGAACAGCCATACCAGCAGAACCAACCCATAAAAAGATGATTGGATAAGCAAAACATAAAACGGGATGCACACCTAACAGGGAATAGAACTCAGCCAGTGGGAGAAGCCATCACATGCTGCCCTTGAAACAGTTGACAGTCCACCAATTAGCTCTGGTCCAATCGCTGTTTATGCCTTCCACTTTCTATTGATGCCTACTTCATTAGTCAACATTCAGCCCGGAGAAACCTTCAACACTGAAACTTGAGGCTTGAGTTGTTTCTTCAATTCATGCAGCTTAATAAGTGCTCAATGAGTTCTACCTTTCTGGTTTCCTAACACGGGCAGTGAACAGGCTGTTGAGTCACACCACTGGGCAAAAGATGATTCAAGTAACTCAACTGGAGGTCATTAAACGTTCCCACGTCCTGGTATCTCACATGAAATGGGAGTGATGCATTGGAAGCAGGACTTGCTTAAGAGTGTGGTCAGGAAACTAACAAAGATGCTGCATTGGACCCAGAGTATTCGGCCCCTCATAAATTAGAAATTAGAAATGGCGCTTTTCATCAGTGAGAACAACGCTAAAGGGGAAAAGGTCACTGATTCCTGCTACCCACCCTTCTCCCCGCCCCCACCTCCTTCCACAGTCATAGACTTCATCCATTTCCAGAGCATCTTTCTCTGGGAAGCCTTTCCGGAACTCTTTTTCTTCTTTTAAATTAGTCAGGATCATCTTCTATTCATAAAGCAGATGTACAACAATAACAATACCCTAAATTTTTTCTCTTTTTCAAAACTTAATCATTTTTACTGGAGGGGCTCTTTCAAATCTTATAACCATCCATAATTCAATGCTATTAAGCACAGAACTCTCTTTTTCTAACCTGTGAGAACACCCAACCTAGCCTTCATTTTTAATTTCTTTTTCTCATATCACTGTCCTGGTGAGAGTAGGAAGCCCAGCCTTGCTCCTGGAAAGCTGCTGCTGGATTTGAACCGTCAACCCTGTGGGCCGCAGTCCTGCACACAACCACTGCGCCACCGGGGCTCAACCTCTTTCAGCTGCACCTTGCCAGCCTTTCTACCGGGGTGCTACTGGGTGGTTAGTAATGGATGTGAAACGGCTTGCACCACTCAGGGACTTCTGATCCACAAAAATAAAGTCGCAAAAAACCAAACACTGCCTGTCAAGTCAATTCCGACTCACAAAGACCCAATAGGCCACGGCAGAACTGCGCCTGGGGACTTCTGAGGCGGTAACTGTGGGAGTAGGAAGCCTCGTCTTTCCCCCACAGAGCAGCTGGTGGTTTCGAACTGACTTCCTAGCCTAACGTGTAGCCCAGCCCCTTACCCCACCTATCATGAGCAGATAGGGTCCACTCTAGCTCCCTGCCTGGGTTTTTGAGTCGAAGCGCCTAAGAAGACAAGGAGTACTTTCCCCAAGTAAGCATTCAACTCCGCAGAAGCCATTGCGGGAATTGTCCTCCAGCCTGGAGCCAAAGAACCCCAAAAGGCGGGATGCTGGTGGAGCCTGCAGACTGGCCACGCCCCGGCGAGGCCCCGCCCCGCCCGCCGGCCCCGCCCCATCTCCTTCGCCCGACGCACGTTAGCTCCGCGGACTGAAGATGGCGGCCGCCGCGGGAAGGTTGCTCCGGTCCTCGGTGAGTGGCTGTCTGCGGGGGACAGGCGCGGAGACCCCGCCATGGCTCTGGGCACGTGCTTTCCGGACGTGTCCCGCGCTCCCGCGGCCTAGGAGACATTCACCCTTCTCGAAGGGGTCAGCGGGGAGCGGACCCCGAGGCCTCCGGAGCGGGCTCCCGTGCGCCTGCGCAGATGCCCCTTGCCCTCCTCGCGGTCGCTCCGCAGCCGCTCGCTCTAGAGGCGCCCATCGCCGATCCCTGGTCCCCGGTCCGCTTAAGCACCTGGCCCTGGACTCGGGCTCCCGGGCCGGGCTCTGTAGCTGGCTGTGGCCTTGGACCGTGACTTCGCTTTTCGGAACCTCAGTTGACTGACTTTCCATAGAGTTTGGAAAGAACCAGGCCCAGTATGGGATTGCTGAGAGCCCTCCATCCGTGGACGGAACACGCGGAGTAAAGTGATGGAGACGCGGCTGCCCTCCCCCATCCCTCCCCCATACTCCTCTCGGGCTGGCATAGCTGTTGTTTCCCGCCTTGTCTCGGGCAAAGCTTGCCACCCCGACCCCTCTGTTGCAGTGGGTGTCTGCACAGATTCTCTTGAGTCACGTTGGATGTAGAAGTTGAGCAAACGCTTTCCTTGAGCCCAATGCAAACTTGACCGAAGGCTGAACTTTGTCCAACGAGTTTGCTTGTGCTTGGGGCTAGAAGGACCTCCTCTTTCCTGGGTAAACAGAGCAGGACATGCTCAGCCGGTAGTATGGTAAAAAGCAGAGATACCCTGGGCCTGCCAACTGCACCCGGTACCCCACCCCCACGTTAGTTTTCCCTCTGCTTTGCATTCTGGGAGCAGAAAGAAGCTTAACAAAATGTGAAGAGCACAGAGACACACTCCATACTTCGGGGTTGGCATTTGGTTCAAGGACAGCTAAAGCTGTCCTTGCATTAGCAATGCCCTTGGGAGACCAACAACACCCCCAACTACCAGCCCTGAAACATTGCCTAAAAGAAGTGCGTTCTCTTCCCAGGTGGCCCGATGTGTCAGTGCCATCCCATGGGGCTTGTCTGCCTCCGCAGCCCGGAGGCCCACCACCTCTGGAGGAAAGGTCTTGACAAAGGGGTTGTGGGCTGAGTCCCTGCCAGCAAGATGCGCCTTCAGCACCAGTAAGTATTTCCACGTCTTAGATGTCTCCGCTGGTCAGAGAAACATGAAATCATCATCATTTCTGGACCAGACCAGAGCCTGGCTGCATTAGGCCTACCTGGGGAGCTTTTGTCGAACCTATCAGCACCCCAATCTCACCAGCAGATGGGTTTGTGGGGGTGAGACCTGGCATTTGTTTTTGGTTTTTCCTACAGCTCCCTGTGTCCTTGTCTCGTGGCAGCCACAGTTGAAAATCACTGGGGCACAGTGTACTCTGTCCCATTCTCCAGTTGATTTGCCAGACTTTTCTGGACCCTCTCTGCAGGAAGGAACCCTGGCAGCATGGTGGTTAAGCACTGGGCTGCTACCCAGAGACTTGGCAGTTCAAACCCACCCAGTGGTTCCACGGGAGAAGAGCCAACAATGTGTGTCCTTCATGCTGACCACCTAGAATATACCCTGTGGGACAGGTCCCCCCTTCATGGGGCCACTGTGGGTTGAAAATCAACTTGGTGGCATCTAACAACACATGAGGGGAGGGGGCTGGGGCCTGCTTGGATCTGAACTTGATACATGTACAAAAGTGTCTGATACCCAAGGTGGTGAGCAACACCTCTAAAGGGGATTAGTCACAGCCAATGCTGGCTGCTGGCTGCAGATGACCCAGGAGCCGGAAGACCCTGGTGGGACCCACCTTGCTATCCAGGGGGTCATAGCTATTTCTTGTGATGTCTTAGGGCTTCTGATCAGGAGTCCTATTTGAAAGTAACTTTTAATTTTAATTAGTCCTGCCTTTGAGGAAGCTTGGATTTACAATGTAACTGTTGAGCCTGGGTTTGTGGAAGCGAAAAGGTATCCAGTTAGAGACCCTCAAAGCTCTAAAGGCTTCCAGGGTCAGCCAGACCTTGTTTCCACTCACCAGGCTTTGATGTGGTTCCCATTGCAGCCGCCTTTGTCCCAGCAGCCTGTGGTGTGGTTACTTTGTATCTCTGGTGTGAGATGTTGCTAACTGTAGTTCAGACTCTTTACAATGTTACCATTCCACACCTCACCGATGCAGTACAGAGTAAACCTAGGTTTCCTCTGCCCTGAGCAGCCAGAAAGTGAGTGAGACTTGTTTGAGTGCCTGGAACCCAAACTGATAAGGTCTCCGAGGTCTATCCTGTTTGTTCCGGGCCACCCCACCACTGACCCCTGAGCACTGTGACACTGGTACCCTTTGTCCCCCAGTCTCAGGCAGACGCAAGTTCTCTCCAGTTTTGCCTCATTCTTCATGGCTTTCTCCCATCTTCTCGGCCACACCCCAACCTTTGGTCCCCTCACAGAGATAACCAGAATGGCCTCCCCACACCAGGCGCACCTCCCCTTTGGGACCTCCTGCTCCCTTGCCAGCCTAATCTGCTGAAACACAGCTGTCTTGTACTGGATCCCCCTCAAGCCCCTCCCTGGTGCTTGGGGCCCTCTCAGCGAGGCCTTGGCCCTGTCCTTGCCTGCTTTGCAATCCTGCAGCTGGGCCCACCCCCCTGCTTCCCTCAGCCCTGGCCCTGAACTGCTCACAGCCTGCCCCACTTGTCCTCCCTGGGGCCACTTGCCAGGCCCGCCCCAACCCTCGCAAACCTGCACCATTTTCAGAACCTCTCCCTTCCTCCCTGACCCCCCCTCCCGTGTTCTGCCTATCTCCTTTCGTCTCCATGACACTTTGAATGAAATCAGTGTGCGTTCCAGCACTACGGACAGGAAGCGATGGCGGTATCAAGGATGTGCAGTTGAGCGCTGAGCCATTTGCCTTGATTCATGTTGTGTGCTAACAAGTCAGTTCTGACTCACAGTGACCCTGGGGGCCAGGGTCGAACTGCCCCAGTGCATTTCCAAGGCTGTCGTTAGTGAAGGAGACTGCCCAGCTTTCTCAACTCCGCCGCTGGTGGGTTTGAGCACACAGCCAACCACTGGACCACCAGAGCCCCAGGGCCCCTACTCGTGAATGATGGTGCAGGGGCTTAAGTAGAACCAGACGGGCGCTGGATTCCGCCCTTGGTGATCAGTGCCCCCATGTGGCTTTTGCAGGCTCCTCGCACCTCGCTCCTGCCGTCACACAGCATGCCCCCTATTTTAAGGGAACAGCCGTCGTCAACGGAGAGTTCAAAGAGTTGAGCCTTGATGACTTTAAGGGGAAATACTTGGTGCTTTTCTTCTATCCTTTGGACTTGTAAGTGTCGTTGCTGCTTCATTGTTGCTCTGCGTCCAAGCAGACCCCCCACTTCCCACTGGGGCCACCTGCCACGTGCTTAACCTCCATCCAGGGAAGGGTTCTTGTGACCTTTCACCACTAGTGGCTGGCCTTGTGGACGGGCCACCCGTGGCCTCAGTAGCCCACTTGCAAGTGATAAAGGTGGGGCGTAGAGCCACTTGCCTTTCACTGAGGGGGCTTGAATCAGGCTACAAAATTAGCCTAAGGGAAGTTTCCCCTGGTCTCGGAGGAAATTAAGAAAAGAATAAATATAGTGTGTTTTGGGGTTTTTTTTGGGGAGGGGGGGGATATGATTTTCCCCTGAAATGTAAATTTCCCCTTAGTCTTAGAATCTGCGTACTTCCCCTCCCTCATCGATAGAGTCTTAGATAAAAAGTGAATGGAGACCTACTGCCATCCAGTCATTTCTGGCTCGTAACCACCCGCTGTGGGTTTTAGAGACTGGAAATCCTTCCGGGGGTAAAAGAGCCCCGTCTTTCTCCCTTGGAGCAGCTGGGGGTTTTGAGGGACTAACCTTATGGTTAGCACCCCAACTCATAAGCCACCCAGAGCTCCCTGGTAATGGAAAGCGTCCTTGTTTCCCCCAGTGTAAAATTAACCCATCACCGGAGAGCGGGCTTTTTCATTCCTTCTGCTAATGGAGCTTGCTTTTTGACTACCTTTTGTGCTTGTCCTTAAGTCATTTTTTGTTTATGATTTTTTTATAATTGTCACTTTAAAAGTCTCCTGGTAAAAATGTCTGCCATTTTCCCCCAGCACCTTTGTGTGCCCCACAGAAATCATTGCTTTCAGTGACAAAGCCAACGAATTTCACGACATCAACTGTGAGGTGGTGGCCGCCTCCGTGGATTCACACTTTAGCCATCTCGCTTGGATCAACACCCCTCGGAAGGTAGGGCCTGGCCCTGTGCTGTGTGTGTGCCCCAAGACAGAGTGGAGCGGGTGCTGCTGCTGCTCTCAGGACACTCGGGGTGGCCATAGGGAGCCCAGGGGAACCCCCTCCCCCCATATTCCACATGATGCCTGGATTGGGGGTGGGGAGGTAGAGTGCTAGGTGTTCTCGCCCCTCTGTTCTGCCCAGCTTCTGAGACTAGAAATGGCTAGTCTTGCTGCTGGATTGTCCTCTTTTGATTATTCAAAGGGCCTCAGGCTACTCTTCAGTTTCCATGCTTCAGATTCAATCTTTAAAAGGCTCTAGAACAGCGGCTCTCAACCTTCCTAATGTCACCGCGACCCTTTCATACAGTTCCTCATACTGTGGTGACACCCCCCCCCCCACCATCATAAAATTTCCTTGCTACTTCATAACTGTAATCTTGCTACATTTTGAATCGGGCAACCCCTGTGAAAGGGTTGTTTTGACCCAAAGGGGTCATGACCCACAGGTTGAGAACTGCTGCTCTAGAAGAATTGGAAACAGAAAGGTCACGATATCCTGGGGTGCTGTGGTGGCAGCTCAGACTCAGAGCTTCCCTGTAGACCACTGCATGGGGCCCTGCCGTGACAAACCCATTGTCTTCTAGGCGAGTCCCACCCATTGCTGTCCTGTGAGGGACGGCATGAGACATTCAGTCCTGTAGGAAAGCCAATGCCTTCAAGTTGATTCCAACCCATAGCAGCCCTGTATAGGGTTCCTTAGAGATAACCTCATTTTTCTCCCAAGGAGCTGCTGGTAGATTTGAACCACTGACCTTGTGGTTAGCAGCCCTACAGTGCTATCGGGGCTCCTCCCTGTAGTCTATCTTTCTCCACCCACTTTCTAGCTGTGAGCTGGGGCCAGATAGAGAGCCTCTGCTTGCCTCAGCTTGCTTCTCAGTGAAAAAATGGAAACGATAAGGCTGTATCTACAGCTAGGTGGCTGCCCAGACAGAACGAGTCCATGGAAAGACCTCGGCACAGCGCCCAACCTGTTGTCCTATTATGACCAATGAGACCTCCTGGTGTAACCAGAGACTCTTTGCATTTCCGTTAGGACGGCGGTCTGGGCCACATGAACATCCCGCTCCTGTCAGATTTAACAAAGCAGATTTCCCGGGACTACGGTGTGCTCTTAGAAAGCCCCAGCCTGGCCCTGAGGTAAGAGCCACTTGATGCTGTTCAAGCTGGTTTTCATGTTGGGCATCAGCCTATGGCCTAGGGGACTTACACAGGCTTTGGGAAGCCATAAATGTAATCTCTTTCAAAGGTAACCAGACTTTCAGAAATGCTTCTGTCTCCTTGCTGGTGCTCTGCCCACAGCAAGGCCACGAGACCAGGGGAGGCAGGAGCCCTGAGTCCTGGATCAAACTCACAGACCTGGATTCGATTTTTAAAAACAAAACAAAACAAAAAAATTGCGGCTTAGTAGATGGGTATATGAGCCAGTTATGTGAGTGCTTTGAGGGTCTCTTCCCTTCCACCCTGCCTCATTTTCCCACAGCGAAAGCAAGGGTGTAGCTCACAGGCCGATGTGAGGGTCCTGGGGCCTGCTGGCTGTTGTTATCTCCCTTACCCCGATGTCACTTCTGTCCCCACACCCTCCTGGCCTGACCCTTCATTCCACCGAGTGTGAACGGCGAGCCTGCAGCAGCCTCATGTCCAATTGCAACCTTCCAAGGGCCTCGGAACCAGCCTTCCGAGCTGGCAGCTTCTTGGCCACTGAGAGCGAAGGAGGAGGAGGGGCCTGCCCAGTGGGCTTCCCAGATTTGCAGCAACTGATGGAATAAGCCTGCTCACCCATCCTTTCCTGTGGTGGCACATTGGTTATACTGATCTTGACTCCCACCTGGAATTTAGGTGCTGCACAGAGACTGAGACCATGGGTCTTTTGACTCCAAGGAGTGGGCAGGATTCCTTTGACCCACTGACACCAGAGAGAACACCCAAGTGCTGGCGTCTCCTCCTGGAGGGCCACCTCCATGCCATTTTCAGCGTGTGAGGATTGACGGGTGGGGGTGGGGTGCAAGACTGCCTCTGGCTTCTAAGAGAAGACTTGCCTCCTGCCTGAGGCCCCTTCTGTGTGGTGGAGGCTCAGGGCGGGCCTGTCCCAAGAGCAGGCACCAGGGCTGATCGGTGCAAAAAGTCTAGACTTCCAAGGGCTAGGCTCAGGGAGGGAAGAGGAAGCTCCTGCTTCCCTGGCGAATGTTTTCCAACCTTGCCCCATTCCATGGCTAATTAGCCTGAGCCTCTGGTTAAGCAGATCGGCATCCCTCCCCAGATGTACATGGGGTGTGTGGTTTCTCCTGTGGAGCTCTGCCCCACATAGGGTGAAGGCCGGGACAGTCTTTCTTTCTGCAGAGATTTTCCCATGGGATTTCACCTCATTCACCAAGAATTCCCTCAGTTAGTAAATATTTGTCAAAAGCAGATAAAACACGGCTCTGTCACTTCCCACTTGCCCCCGGTCTGTGGCCAGGCTTGGTTGCGATTGCTGGAAGAATTCTTCACAGATCACTAGCGACCCAGGAGGTCCTTGCCCTCCCTGGTTCAGTGACTCATGGACAGCTCACCCCATGTTCCGTGCCCGTTTGTAATTTGTGAACGTGACACGCCACACTACATTGTTCCCCCTGGTAGTGCAAGAAGCGCCCTCACCGGGGAGGCATCCTTCTTCACCCCGAGGCGGGCGGACCCACCACCACTGCCGAGTCCGTTCTGAGTCAGAGGCACTTCTAGGAAAGAACAGAGCTCACTCCTGCCCCACAGCGCTGCCCAGCCCTCCACAGCCCTCCCGATGGAAGCAGACTGCCAACATCAGAGGGGCTGGTGGGTGCAGACTGACGAGCGTTCAGTTAGCAAGGTTAGCTTAGCCGCTGGACCCCCAAGGCTCCTCAGCTCGGCGTGCGACTCTGGGAAAAGCCAGTGCTAGAGCTTCGTAGTGGTGGCGGTGGGAATCGGAAGGCCGCTGTGAAAGACTAACAGAGGCTCCATTCTGGTGCCAGGGGTCTCTTCATCATCGACCCCAATGGGATCATCAAGCACTTGAGTGTCAATGACCTGCCAGTGGGCCGGAGCGTGGAAGAGACCCTTCGCCTGGTGAAGGCCTTCCAGTTTGTGGAGGCCCACGGAGAAGTCTGCCCAGCCAACTGGACGCCCAACTCACCAACGGTAGGCTCGGTTCCCAGAAGCCATGGGTGCAAGAGTTCAGAGACGCCTAGCCTGCATACCTGCATCACAGCCTGACCTTGGAGCAAGATGCAGATGGGGTGGGGCTGGGTGGGACCGACGTGACGATTAGGATGCTTGCTGGTGGGGGGAGACGCAGAGAACTTTTGTCCATGTTTTCTTTCTTTTTTTGGGGGGGGGGGGCATCACTGCTCTCAGGTGGTGGAAGTAGAAGGCCCAGCCTTTGCTCTGTGGAGCTGGAATCAAACCGTCATCCCAGTGGGCTGCAGTCCCGCGCACAACCACTACGCCACGGGGGGCTCAGCTCTTGTCCATGTTTTCTAAGGAAGCAGACCTGTAGCTTAAAAAGTGGGGCCTTCCTCTTCACTCTGGAGACTTAAAAAGTCAACAGCCGCCTGGCACATGGATGAATGTATAGATTGCGATGAGAGTTGTACAAACCCCCAGTATAATGATTTAAAGAAAAAAAGAAAAGTTAACAGCTACCCAATGTTTTTCTCTCTTCAGATCAAGCCCAGCCCGACTGCTTCCAAAGAATACTTTGAGAAGGTCAACCAGTAGGTCCTCCCCAGCACAACTGTAGCGCCGAGAAGAGCCACAAGCCCCCATTAGCGTTTCAGAGATGATTGTTTATAGACATGGGGGAAAAAGAAAAGGAGTCACAGACAGTACGCTAGACATTTTGTTTTCCCAGCGTTGGCTAAAGCACCTGAAATGAGGCGAGTTGTGAACGTAAGGAGGCTGATCTGTATGGTCTTGATGACTTGCTAGAATGTCTGATTCCCCTTCTTGGATCATGTTTTCAGTGGGGAAGGGACACGCTCTGCCTTCTCACTCGGACCTTTGTGCAGACACACAGTAAGTGGGTAAGCTTCTGATCAAGGTCCAGAAATCATCTTCGGGAAGTTCTTTGTATCAAACCCAACTTTTTCAGGCAACAAAGACCACAGCTCCCAGTGACTGGCATCAGCGAGCGAGCTTTCACCTCCGTAATGGACGGGTCTGAATGTGTCTGGAACCAAAGTGAGTCGCGTGTGAAGAAAACATTTCTGGTGACTTAAATGATCCTGCATGATTCCCACATCCCAACTCTCGATCATGTTTACACGATGATTTGACTTACTTCATTCATGAGTTGACTGTCTGCAGATGCTGATCGGGAGGCTACTTAGGGGGTCCACAGATTGCATTTTGAAATCATTGTACTTATTTTCACTCTTATAGTGCTCAATGTAGAGTATAATAAAAATACACGTATTTTAAAAACATTAGGCCTTTTCAAATTAATCATTTTATTGGGGGGCTCTTACAAATCCTCTAACAATCCATCGTTCAATTGCATTAAGCACGTGTACCTATGCTGTCATCAACAGTTCCAAAATAGTTTCTTCCTACTTCAACCCTTGGTATCAGCTCTTCTTTTTTACCCTCCCTCCCACCATCACGAATCCTTGATCAAGCACATATTACTGTTATATTACATCTTACATTGTAGTATTAGGCCTTCAGCAGCAATTATTTCAACTTACATCCTGGGGCTATGTTTTTCCTTCTCCAGATGTGCCGACAGATTCTATCAACAGTTGAGCATTTGATTTGGGGGCCACAAAAGGAGCTCCGTTTCGGGCATCCGATGTGAAAACATTTGCTTTCCTACACCCCCCAATCCTTGTGCCTGTGTGCCAAGAACAAACCATAGAAAACCAATTTCCACCTTCCTGTGAGGCACCCTAGAGAGAACTATAACTCTCTCTCCCATGGAATGAATGGCTGCTAGTTTCAAAGCTTGAGTGCTTAGAGCTGATCCCCAGTGTTCTCGACAGGCTTGTGGGGAGGAGCCCTCGTGGTGGTGTGGTGTGGTTAGGTACACATGGTCAGCGCTCCAAACCAGCAGGGGCTCCGAGAGGAAGACTGCTTCTCCATAAACAGAGTCTCAGAAACCCACAGGGCGTTGCTATGATAAAATGTAGAAGGTGAGGAAGTTAGGGGTTAAGGATCCCAGGCGGAAGGCATGGCACATGTGAAGACCTAGAGATCAGATTTGGGTAGAAGCTCCAGGGCCTGGGGGGTGAAGGAAGAGTCCACCCGAAGAACCTGATGGACAAGTTAACATACTGGATTCCAGAAGGTTGAAATCCACTTGTTCCAGGAGAGTTACCCAGCTGGATATGTCACACACGAAGCTACCCAGGTATGATGGAAGCCCAGAAGGGGGGCACCCCCACTTAACTTTGGGGGCCAGGAAAGTCTTGGAAGAGAAAGGAGCTTTTGAAAGCTAGGGGGATGGGTAGAAGCCACATGGGACTGGAGCTAAGCAAGAGTGCTGAGCTCCTGCAGTGGCAGGGCCAGGGCTGAGGCAGATTAGGGCAAGTGGGCATACAGGCACTTCGGACATGGCCAGTGCTCAATGAAGGATACCCAGCTGTTTGTCACTGGCTCCACAGCTGAGCCCTGTCACAGGTACAGGATGAGGACCTGAGTCAGCAAAAGTGAAACAGCCCAGGGTCACAGCTACAGAAGTGATGGTACCAAGACCCCACCCCAGGGCTCTGAGTCCCACAGTCCAAACACACCTGTGACTTCCAAGAGATCAGCTGTCCATGTACAACCCCACTGGCCCCATCTGGGAAGTCCGTGAGGAGGGGAAGGGGTGTGTCCTTTCCCCCACAAATGGTCCTTTTTAGGTCTGGGACTCAACAGAAAGTACTGAATTTGTCGTACCCCAGGCTTAGAAGGGGCCTTGGTGGCGGCTCTCAGGAGCAGTGCTGGATAGCTCCCATGACCACCAGAGGGAAGTGGTGCCCCCAAAAACAAACAAGGGGCCTTGGGCTTGTGTAATGCTCTGCCCCTCAAAGTTCTTAAATGCAGGGTAGTCAGTGGCGCTGCATTTGTCTTCATTTTTGGATATTTGATAGAGTTGTAGGTGAATGTTTATGCAGAAAATTAGATTCCCATTCCAAAGGCCCTGCTCAAATTGTTTCCTGCTGCTGGGTAGCCCTGGTATGTCACCACTCCGCCTGCCCTTTCTGTCCATCTGCTTTCCCTGCCCCTTCATAGTCCTGACAGGTGTTACTGTTTATAGGTAAATTGACTGGGCAGTGACCTCTGGGGGTGTCTTCTATACCAGGTTAAAATAGTGTCTTGGGGGCTCTAGTCTGTATCAGTCAAGGGTGTCTGATGTTTTTTATGAATTTGAGTTTTGTTCTTCCTTTTTCTCCCATTCTCATGGGAATGACCCTCCTAGTAGTCGGGCACCATCTAGCCCTTTTGGCCACTGGCTGAAGGAGGCTTTCACATGGGTTATTCATCCTGTGGACTGATTTCTTCCTTGATATCTTGGTTTCCATCACTTCCTTCACTCCACATGGGAAGAGAGCACTAGTTATGTCTTATTTAGCCACTTCCAAGCTTTAAAGACCCCAGACACTTTATCAAACCAGGATGACATCTTTGTGAACAGAATTAAGCCGAGTGACCTAGTTGTCCCACAAGCCTATGGACCTTAGCCTTCCAACCCAGTAAATCAATCTCACAAGATATGGCTAGGAAGTATTCTACGTGTGTCCTGCCAATGCTTTTCTATATGTGTGAATACAATATATGTATATAAATATATACACACGTATACATATATACATGCAGCACCTATAAGCAGCTATATATGAGAGCTTCAAAATGCTCATGAGAAAATTGAATGAAAAGATAATGCCTTTTTGTTGAGGTGTTGAAGTTTCTACATGTTATAGAGAACAAGACTCACATACTTTGGACATGTTGTCAGGAGAGATCAGTCCCTAGGGAAGGACATCATGTTTGGTGAAGTAGAATGGCTGCAGCAAAAAAGAGGAAGCCCTCCCCTCCCCTCCCTCCGCCCCCCTCCCCCAAGACGTACTGACCTGTAACAAGGGGCTCAGACCTAAGAACAATTGTGAGAGTGCCCAGGCAGGACTGGGCAGCGCTTCCTTCTACGTGCACGGGGTCATCACTGTGAGTCTGCATCCATTCCACGGCATCTAACAGCAGCAGCAGCAACGAAGACACTTGTCAGAGACAGCATTACCCAAAAATTCTTCCCAGTCTGTAGGTTTTCTTGTTAACCCTTTAAGGAATGTCGTTTAAGGAACACGAATGCTTAATTTTTAGGAAGGTTCAGTTATCTTGTTTTTATCTGGTGGTGTCTTTGCCAGGCTTTGGTGCCAGGGATTCATAGAACATATTCTTTCGTTTGCCACATTCTGGAATCTTTTGAGTATAATTAGCATCTAAGTAACTCTTCTGCTAGTTGAACTCTGCCAAGAAGCCATCTGGGCTGGGGCTTTGTTGATGGAGTTTTGTTTTTCTTTTTGGTTTGGGACACCTTCGGTTCCTTCTTTGACTAGTCGGTTTGGATTGCTGACCTCTGTGTTGCTTTAGGTAGGTAGCGTGATCACACTTTGACTATTTACCGAGCCAGGCATATCTTATATTGTGTATTCTGAACTTTGTGGACAAAAGCACTTGCCCCCCACGGCAATATTCAGCGGGCAGGAAAAACGCGGAAGGGCCAGGCGAGGCTATGAAGCGCCATGAAGGAAAGCTTCCTTTTGGCTTGGAACCGTGGTCTGTAATCTGAGACCAGAGCCCTCTCCTAATTTGGATGAGGCTGGACCGCCCCACCGGGAGGAGTGGGCGGGGCGCGGCTGCGCATTCCGGCGCCTGCGGCAGGCCAGCGGGAGAGGGGCGGGCCCAGCGAGCGGGACGGGGCGGGGCCAGCACTGGCTCCGCCCCGCGCGTCCTGGCGCTCGCCCCGCCCCACGCAGGCCACAGGAAGCAGAGGAGGCCTCGCGGGCCCGGGATTCCCAGGGCCCCGCGCCGCCCTCATGGAGCCTTCCCTGCACTTCTGGATCCACGAGCGCCAAGTACGGGGCGGGCCGGGCGGAGGTGGGGGGGTCGCGCTCGTGAAGTCTGGCGGATCTGCCCGCCTAGCCTACCCGAGCCCGGCGACCTGGCGACAGCCACATGGCCACTGCACGCTGGGTGTCCTCCCCCCGGAAGCGGGTTTGGAGCATGCACCTGCCCCTGCCGCACAGTCGGCCAAGAACTTGCAAGACCCTGGGGGGAGGACGGGAGAACCTTCCACGGTCGCCCGGTCACCATTGTCATCACCTGAGACCTCGGCTTGGACTGGCAGGGTCGTCACAAGGTCACGGTCCAGATCGCCCTTACAGAGGAGTCCCCGGGCTTCACAAGTGTCCCTTTTCCCTCTGGGCCTGCTGTTCAGCATGCAGAGAGGGCGTGCTGGAAGTTTAGACATTGGTCATCTCCCCCAAGTGACACGGCCCCCTTCTGCAATGTCTAAGGCTGCACCGTTCCATAAAAACGGGAGCGAGGGGGGGTGGGCAAGACATGGAGGTGATGGACAGACAATACCTGAGCCACGTTTAAAAAGGAACAAAGAACATGAAATGCCTTTTAATCATACACCTGCCGGAATCAGGACCAGTGTCAGGCGCAAACCTGGCAGCGAACAAAGATGCACACATTCCCTGCTAATTAACATCGGAAAGTAGTCTTCCTGCACCCTGTCAAAGGTGCACTACTCCGCCACCAGGAAAACCAGTTCCAGCTCCTGCAGTGGATCCAAAATAATCTTTTCAACGTGCAATTAGTCAGAATATTATTGAGATGCTTTGTAGCTCTTTTTATATGTGCATTTCACACCCAAGTCCTGTCTCATTTGGACCCAGGCATATTTCAAGTGGCAACTGGGGATGCTCTCTTACTGGGAAGTGTTTCGATGCCCTTAAATGGGACCTAGGGCCTCCTCCTTTTTTTTTTTTTTTTAAAGATAAAATTTTTTTTTAAATTTTATTGGGGGCTCTTACTACAACATTCAGCACATCATTTGTATCAAGCACATTTGCACACGTGTTTCCACATACATTTCCCAACATTTTCCACTTGAGCCCTTGGTACAAGCTCCTCTTTAAAAAAAAGAAAAGAAAAAAACCTCCCCTTTCCCTTCCCTCCCCCTTTTTTTTTTAATGAATCATTTTATTGGGGGGCCCATACAACTCCCATCACAATCCCTGACAACATCAGTTGTATGCAGGCCACTTTTACACACCCATTGCCATCATCACTCTCAAAACATTCTCCCTCCCTCCAGGCCCCCAATATCAGCTC
>PVJH01033173.1:0-21957 GCA_004026705.1 Nesogale talazaci
AACAAAGTGGAACAGTTCACCATTTATTTATTATTTTGGGGTTTTTTTTGTCTGTTTGTTGATTTGTTTTGGGGGGGCATCACTGCCTCTGGTGGTCGTGGGAGCTACCCAGTGCTGCTCCTGAGAGCCGTCGCTGGATTTGAACCACCAAGCCCGCGGGCCGCAGTCCCGCACTCAACCACTTACGCCACCAGGGCTCAGCCGAACAGTTCACCATTTAGGGAAAAATGCAGTCTTGTGCAGGCCAAGAGCAATTCTAATGTATATTGGTGGGGGGCTGGAGGGGATAAAAATAAGGAAGAGAGGGCAGGGAAGGCTGGGGACTTGGGGGGAAATGGAAGCTTCCCCATTAGGACCCTGGAGTGCAGGAGGACCAAGGGGGGACAGCTGCCAGCAGCCAGTGCTACACATGGAAGTCAAGTCGCTTCAAATCCTGGCCAGACACCTCTCTGACTCATCACTGGGCCACCTCCCAGCCCCCCCAAAATTGCCCGACCCAGTAGCTCATGGGGATGGAGGTGGGGGGTAGAAATGTGGCAGCAGAAGCAGCCGTTCCTTATTCACCACGCCCTCTGCAGGCTCCACAATCAGCCTCCGCCAGCCCAGACCCACCCCACCCCCAGCCCAGCATGGGTGAGGGAAGGCTATCTTTCCCCAGGGGAGGGGCCCAGGGCCCTGGAGGATTCAATCTTATCGGTCCAGGCCCCTCTCCTCCCCAGGCCTCTGCCTCTGGCTTAACCAAAGCAATCCTCTCAGGGGGAGAGGGCGGAGGAGCATGTGGGGACGGGATCATAGGCCTGCCGCTCCCGTCTGCCTGCCTGCCCTGAGCCTTGGGCTCCATGGCTTCAAGCCCCAGAGATCAAGGAGAGGCTGAAAGAGGTTGGGATTTGTGATGACACAAAACAGCGGATGTCTTCTCCAACCTTGGCACCCCTCTTCCTAGGCACCGCTTATCACAAAAGGCGGCAAGCAGAGTTGTTGTGAAGGCCCATGACGGGCTTGCCAAAGCAGGGGGAATTGGTGACAGAGCCTCAGTGCATTCAGGGGACACACAGAGGGTGCTATTGCTGTGGCTGCTCTACTGCTTAGAGTCGCAAAAGGGGAGAAACTTCCATGCCCATCTGTGGGGGTAGGGTGGGGGTTCCTTGCTAAATGACTCTGCATAGAGACATAGTGAACCATCAGGCACCACTTATAAATGCAGAACTTTGTGGACTGGAGATGGGAGGGAGTCCAAAAGGTTTTGGGAAGAAAAACCAAGTGCATGCCTGACTGTCACTCCCGAACATTTGGATAACCAGGTCTATAAGGAGAAGCTGGATTTAAAGGCAGGGGGAGGGGGGGAGGGATGAAGAACAGAATTTCAAATTCTTGTGGAGTCTAGACTTTCTGAAACCACTGCAGGGAGACACCGGTACTCTCGAAACCTTACACCCACATGATGCCCTGCAGCCGTGCTCGACCACAAAGAGGTATGGCTTACTCATCAAGAATGTCCGTCCTGTGGATGCGCTCTTTGACCTATGTCTCAGGATCCCACCGACAGCAGCCGCAGAGAGATGAGACAGGAACCCCGGGACGGTCTACAGGGATGGGCTGGGAACAGTTCAGGGAACCAGGGCGGGAGGGACTGACTGGTTGTCCACTTGAAAGAATGTCACGAAGGTTATGCTGGCTTGTTCGTGTGGACAAAGCTGGTGAGGTGTATGCTTTGCTGTGTTCCTTCTCGACAACAAAGATAAAGCGCAGGATCTATTTTTAAAAAGCAAAGGAGAGGCAGCACCAGGTAGGGTTTCATTCTGTTGTTCAGAGGATCGCGGTGAGTCAGAACGGGGCGCACCTACCAGTGACTACACAGACCCACTCCCCTGCGTGGTTTCCCAGGCTGTAAATCTGCCCGGGGCCAGACAACTGCATCCCTCTCCCTTGGAGGGGCTGGCGAGGCTGAACCGCTGGCCTCGAGGTCTTGCGGTCCAGTCTGGCTGGCACTTAACTCCACAGGGTCACCAAGGTTCCGAAACAACAACTTACATAGAAGGATGCGTCTGTAGCAGTCCCAAGAGATTTGACGGACTCATGTATTCTTGGAAGTGCAGCCTTCACAGAATGCTACAGTTTGGTTTTCTCCCAGCACTGCCCTGGTGGGAGTAGGAGGCCCAGCCTTGCTCCTGGAGAGCTGCTGCTGGATTTGAACGGCCAACCCTGTGAGCCCCAGGCCCGCACACCACCACTGTGCCACCGGGGCTCAGCTTGAATGCTACAATTTGTATAAAACAAACAACTCTGCATTTGCTTGAAAATTACACAGCGAGCTTATTGCCAACCGGAAGGCAACGGAATAAATTGTAGGATGTTTGCCTGGAGGAGGAAAATTGGAGTGGCTGGGGGACAGGCACCCCTGTGGTGACACATTGGGGGGGGGCGATCTACAAGGTCAGCAGTTTGAGGCTACCAGTTGCTACACTCAACAGTATCTGGGGAACACCCCCCTGTGTGCTCTACTCTGTCGTACAGGGTCACTAAGAGTACACATTGCATCACCTGGATGGCAGTGAGGGAGGAGGTGACGGTCATGTGCTTATGTTAATTTCATGATGAGATGTAGGGGTGGAGTCTAGCCTGTTAATCTGGAGATAGCCATTGAGTAGCCAATGAGGCCTCCGTGTGGGCATGGCTTTCTCCTGAGACTTCTGAGAATCTCGCGATATTTCCCTCATGAAGATGAGAAGCTATCTCCTCAGTTGTTGGGAGTTAGTCTCAGAGATGATGAATCACGGACAAGATAAGATGGCAGTGTCCGAGGAGCCGGAAGAGAAGTCACACAGCCTTGCCCTGATGGAGCCAGACCTCTGAAGCTGGAGAAGCCACGTGGAGACCGCTGCCTGCGCTGAGTTGCTTCTGCCACCACTGGATGCTGTTGATGGACCCTGAGCCTTGGAAGCGAGGAGCCATGGGGAGACCCCTGCCAGCGCTGGGACTCTGCACCCACTGACCTGTGACTTCATGAGTCGGAAGGAGACGTTATAGACTGGTATCGGGCACATGGGCTAATATTGGACATATGACTTTGAACTGGACTGGGCTGGGATGCTTTCTCAATGTTCCATTCCTTTTGTATATAAACCATTCCCTTATATCCATATGCATGTCTATGTATTTGTTTCTCTAGTTTACCCGGACTAACACAGAGGAGGGGGCTTCTCTGGTCCAGGGAAGCACTTTGTTAAAATCACCTAACTCCTAAATCCTGGAGCATATATTTTCTTTTAATCATTTTATTGGAGGCCCTTACAGCTCTTATCACAATACATCTATCCATCCACATTGTCAAACATATTTGTACATACATAGTAATCATCATTTTTAAAACTTTTTTTTCCCTACTTGAGCCCTTGGTAACAGCTCCTCATTTCCCCCCCTACCTCCCTGACTCTCCATCCCTCACAAAACCTTGATAATTTATAAATTGTTATTATTTTTTCATGTTTTACACTGCCCTGTGTCTCCCTTCACCCACTTTCCTGTTGTCTATCCCGTGGGAGGGGGCTATAAGTAGATCATTGTGATCAGTTCCCTCTTTCTCCCCCCACTTTATTCTTACCCTCCTGGTATCTCTGCTCTCATTATTGGTCCTGAGAGGTTTATCTGTCCTGGATTCTCTGTGTTTCCAGCTCTTATCTGTACCCATGTACATGCTCTAGTTTAGCCAGATTTATAAGATAGATGGGGTCATGATAGTGGTGGGGATGAAGCATTAAACAACTAGAGGAAAGTGGTGTGTTTCACCAGTGCTATACTGCACCCTGACTGGCTTCTCTCTTCCTTGTGACCCTTCTGTAAGAAATGTCCAACTGTCTACAGATGGTCTTTGGGGGTCCTCTACACTCCCCCTCATTCACAATGACATGATTTTTTGTTCTGGGTCTTTGATGCCTGATACCTGATCCCCTTGACACCTCCCTTGTGATCACACAGGCTGGTGTGCTTCTTCCATGTGGGCTTTGTTGCTTCTGAGCTAGATGGCTGCTTGTTTACCTTCAAGCCTTTAAGACCACAGATGCTATATGTTTTTTTTTTCTTTTTCCATTTTTCTTTATTCCGTAAACACCAAGTTACAAGTTGCACAAATCAAAAATAGAGGCAGAGGAAGGTGTAGGGGAGAATTTCTTATGTGTGTAGCTGGGCCGGTGGCGGGGGTGGGGGGGGAGTCGGAGATGGGAATGAGACTAGACCTCTCCCTCCACAGTCCTGGTCAAGGCTCAACGGCCCCAACAGCAGGGCTCTGAGGAAGAAGAGGTGGATGAAGAGAGAGCAGTGGGAGCCCCTGCACCGGGAGCTTACCTCCCCAGACCTTTCCTTCACTGCGGGGTGGGGAGGTGGAGCAGCAAAATGAGAAATCAAGTTAGGGGAGACATCATGGTAAGGGACGGGAGGTCTTCAGCAAAATGAGAAATCAAGTTAGGGGAGACATCATGGTAAAGGACGGGAGGTCTTCTCCGCCACTAGTCATCGAAGGCTACACCAGGTTGAATGAGTCCCGCCGCTCCTCCTGGTCCCCTGTGTGGTGGTATGGGGAGCGCTGGAGAATGTGAGCCCTGTCTGAAGTGCTGCCCAGTGGACATCTGCTCCGCCTGTCCGGGTTCAGGACCGACCTCAGTGTCTCCCGGATCCCGCCTGGTGCCGAGTGCATCTCGAGGTCTCCAAGCACATCTCTGGTGTCTCCTGGTCGACCTGGGGAGCCCCGTCCCCAGTGTGGGAGGAGATGACCGTGGATGAGGAGAAGGTCTGGCAAGCCGTCATGTGTTCCATGTTCCCAATCATGTCATTCATCATCCCAAACGTGTCCATGAAGCCACGGCACATTCCCAGCAGCTCTTCGGCCTCCCACTGTGCCTCCTCCTACAGCTGCCACCTCCTGGAGGCTGTATCTTTTGATAGCAGGGCACCACCAGTTTTCTTCACCACACTTGCTTATGCACCCATCTACTCTACAGACATCGTGTGGGGAGGGTGAGCATCCCGCAATGCCAGGTTATTAGAACCTCCGCCCAGCACGTCTTTTCTACAGAAGAAATTATCGGATTATTTTCAATGACCATCTGGAACTCGGAATCTAGAGGTACTTTGACGCTTTCCCCTTTTCTAAGGTCCCACTCCCGAGGACCAGGAGAGAATTAAAAAACAAAACAAAACAAAACAAAAACAGGACTGCGCTCAGGGTCCTCGCTGTCCCTGTCCCTGCATGCGCTGGCGCCGGCGTGGCCAGGCCCTCTTTTCCCGGGATTTGGCAATTTCAGGCTTCTCCACCCCATGCAGCTGCCAGATGAAGCTTCGCTGCTCCGTTCTCTCCTGCCCAAACTCTTTAAAGGCTCCCCCATTAAATGTAATCCGAACTCCGGGGGTGAGGTTCAGGTAGTCTCTCTTAGTTTTTAACTTCTTCAGTGACTAATGCGCTCAAGTAGAAAGCCACTGCCTTGCAACACTGTTGCCCGACGGAACATTCTGTAACAAAACGGAAGTGTTCTGCTTCTGCTCCGGGCCATAGGAGGCTGGGGAGCCTGAGACGTGCCTGGGACAACGGAGGAAGTGAACACTTCCTTCCATGTAAGTTGACCAACTGAGTTTAAGTAGCCACATCTATAGAATAGCATCGCCTTAGGGACTGAATTCAATTCTCCTCTCTCTCTTTTAGGGAACTTTGTTTTTTTAATTGTCATGGATAGTTCACATACAGGAGATCTATAAAACATAACCAATTTTAAGGGGGGGGGGGGATTGATATTATCCTGCCATCACCTAACAGCTAACAGAGTAACTAAGAGTACCTATTAGTTAGGAGACCAGATAACACAGTCATTTAAGAACTCAGTTGTTTACCAAAAGTCACTAGTCCACTCAGTGAGTCTGCGGGGACAAAGACCAGAGGTCTTTCCCATGAGCCCTACAGCCCAGACAACCCTGCACACCTGCTCGACGTGGCTGCCACCAGTCAGAATCACCGGAGAGCAGCTGACAATAGCATGTGCCAGGCACGAAGTCTGAGAACGCATGGAAGGGATTAGGCGAAGGCCATAAGGGACAGCAGATTCCATGAGCTGAGACCCAAGGACCTAGCTGGTGCCCACCAGACTGCCCACCACTCTGGAAGAGGTCACCCTGAAAGGGAGAAGAAGGTAGAACAAAACTAGAAGAGATAAGAACCACTGGATTTGGGCTGAGCCCCGGTGGCGTAGTGGTTGTGCGTGGGACTGCGGCCCACTGGGACGGAGGTTCAATTCCAGCTCCACGGAGCAAACGCTGGGCCTCCTACTCCCACCACCTGAGGGCAGTGATGCCTAAAAAACTAAAAAAAAAAAAGAAAAGAAAAGAATGTTATGGTTGGGGGGTCACCGTCACATGAGGAACGGTGTGCAAGGGTCATGGGTCATGGCCTGAGGGGGTTGAGACCCCCTGCTCCAAAGGGTTAAATGACAACACAAAGCAGGCGGCAGGAACCCTTCCCTGCACTCCGCAGATATATGTCGTCCAATTGACTGATGTCCAACTTTCCCCTTCAGAGATAAGACCACTGAGGCTCCGACAGGATGAGTAACTCGCTGCGGGCCTGGCGGGAGGGAGGGAAGTGGTGGAGCTGGATAATCTGGCTCCCCAAGCCAAGCTCCCCACCCTCACGGCAGGTGGGTGGTGTTGCCATACTAAGGGCCTGGTGCTGGTCCCTGAGCCACTCCCCTCCAAGGAATCCTTGTTATCTTTTGTTTTTCAAATGAAGCATTACTCAAGAGTGAAGATGGCCATGATAATACAAGGCTACTCAATTGTATGGATGTTTCCTCTCTTCAGGCCCATTTGCAGCACGTCAATTGTATTAATGCATCACCCTCCTGCCCCCTGGGTGGGCTGCTCGGAGCAGGCGGGCTTCCCTTAAGACCAGCAGAGAGGGCCTCTACTGAGATGACGTGGGGGGGTGGGGTTGGGGTAGGGTACTGAGTGGAGCAGCTTCCTTCCTTTTGGGGACCCACCAGGGTACCCCACACCCATGAGCCACCTGGCTTTCACTCATCATGGCCCCATTTTTACAGACAGGGACATGGAAACTGGGAGCAGTTAACTAGCTTTCCTAAAGGAACACAGTTCCTGGGTGACAGGCAGACCCAGTACTCAGATGCCTGTTTTCCAGGCTTCTTAGCTCCTGCCCTCAGCCACTCTGACCCCAAGACAGGCCCCCAAACAGGAAGGAAGGCTTTTTTACTCTGGGTGCTGTGAGAGGCAGGGGGTGCAACCCAGGGGCAGTTGGCAAAACCTCTGGTCTAACCCGTGCTTCAGTTGGTTTTTTTAATCATTTTATTGGGGGCTCGTACAACTCATCACAATTCATACATACATCTATTGTAAAAGCACATTTGTACATTTATTGTTATCATCATTCTCAAAGCATTTTTTTTCTACTTCTTTGGTATTAGCTCCTCATATTTCCCCTCCCGCTTCCCCTCCCTTATGAACCCTTGATAATTTATAAAGTACTATTATTTTGTCATGTCTTACACTGTCCGATGTCTCCCTTCACCCACCTACCTAATGTCCAGACCCCAGGGAGGAGGTTATATGTAGATCCTTGTAATCGGTTCCCCCTTTCTCCTCCACCTTCCCCCCCATGCTTCAGTTTTACAGAGGGGGTAATGGGGGGCCAAGTAGTGGTGATTGTGGGCAGGGCACCCAGGGCTGCGGGCTGGAAAGCCAAACCCCCCACTGCACTGGCTCTTGGACTTCAAGGGAAGCTGACACTGGCCTCGAACCTCAGACTCAAGTGAGGTTTCCACTCAGGTTGCCTCCTTTTTTTTTTTTAGTTTTTTTTTTGGGGGGGCATCATTGCTCTCCGGTGGTGGGAGTAGGAGGCCCAGCCCCACTGCTGGAATTGAACCTCCGTCCCAGTGGGCCGCAGTCCCGCACACAACCACTACGCCACCGGGGCTCAGCCTTCAGGTTGCCTCCTTTACACATCGCATCCACCTCACAATTTTGTACTCTCATTTTACAGAGCAAGAAAAATCAAGCTTCGAAAGACCAATTGTGGTGTCTGCCTGAAGCCCTGCATCAACGAATGACCATCAGGATTCAAGCCCAGGCCCCTTGACCTGCCAAGCCAGTGGACTGCTCCCACTGGACTGCATTGCCCCGTCCGGCAGCAGCTTCAATTCCACCCTCCCTGATGCTGGGTCAGCTCTTCCCTGTGAAATCTACAGAAATAAGTCCACCGTCATCTTCCCTGAACTTGTTCCTCCAGAGACTCACTCCGGATCCCCAGAGATGGATTTGCACCCACAAGTCCTCTTTGCTCCGCGCCCCAAGTCCCTCAACTTCGACCCTGGTGTTCCTTCCATCTAGTTGAGATGTTTATTTATGAACTGGTTCAAAATCAGGCTGGTCTGTCTGCGAGAGACCTGTGATGGGTGGGCTTTAGACCCTTGTTATTCAAATTATGAACCTACCTAGCAGTAGCCCCTGGAGCTATTAAATTGGGATCTGCTTTTGAAGAAACCCCACCCCCCCAGGGGGCTCATTTGCAAAGTAAAGCCTGGTAAGCATGCAGTTAGGATCCCTAGGGAAGCGGGTTAAGGCCCACCCCTGTAACTGACCCTCTGGCTCTTGGTTTGGTAGTTAGGGGCAGCTGGGAGTTGGTGGATGAGGCCAGTGTAAGAAAAACCTTGGATATTAAATTGCAACCTAGGTCTGGGAGATTATTGCAACAAAGAGAGCCCTGACGGTCTTCTTGCAACCAGCATCTGCACAGTGGGCTGAATGCGAAGCCCAGGAGACTTCTGACAAGAATTTATAAGTCTTATTTGCCACCACCGAGCCGGCTACAATGATGCAACAGAGACAGAAATGGGCAGGCTTCTTGGTTTTAACGGAATCCAGTTGTGCTAAATCGGAAAATGGCATTAAAAGAATATTTGATGAACCGATTATAAGGATCTACACATAACCTCTTCCCTGGGGAACAGATAACGGGGAAGCGGGTGAGGGGAGACAGCGGACAGTGTAAGATATGCCAAAGTAATAATAATTTATAGATGATCAAAGGTTTATGAGGGAGGGGGGAGCAATGAAGGAGGGGGGGAATGAGAAGCCCATGCCAAAGACTTAAAGAGAAAGCAAATGTCATGAGAATGATGAGGGCAACAGATGTACAAATGTGCTTGACATACAACAGATCTATGGATGGATTGTGATAAGAGGTGTATGAGCTCCCAATAAAATGATTTTTAAAAAAAGTCAAAAGTTGAGAATAAGAAAGAGCCAGATACTGGCAATGTCCAAGGGGAAAAGCAGAAGGTATGTAACGATTACACACAAGTGTCGAAGATGGAATTTGAAAATAGAATACGTTACTATGCAAAGTAAAAACAAAAAAAGAAGAAGAGTACTTGTGTTGCACTGACACTGGACACTTTCATTATATATCCCTGTGCCTGGCCCCGACAGGGAAAGGACACGCGTTGTGACATGGGGATGTGGCTTTGCCACATCTTTGGAATCCCGTGACCAGCTCCTCTCCGAACCACAGAACAACAAGGAAGAGTGTTGGCCTGACAGAGTCTGGACGATCACACGGACTGCGTTTCAAACTGGAACGCGCTGCAGAGTCAACAGGGAGTGGAATCTCGTTGCCCTGTTGCAACAAGTTGGGGTTCGCTATTGAAACACATCGACAGGCTGATGGCAGAGGGCAGGGCGTGCGTGGCTCCTGTATTGCGAAAGGCCGGTGCCGAGTGCCCCATGGTGCCAGCGGCCCCGAGAGGCCGTGGCCAGGCTGGAGGGACTTCTATCGCAAGGGCGAACTGCACGCAGTGGCCACACTGTTAGAAAGGCAAGGCTTAGGAAATGCATTGCCAAGGCGTAAGGACAGCCAACTGTGTTGCGGGACTCAGGGAACAAGTGCAGGAGCCCTGGTGGCCAAGGTCAGCAGTTCAAAACCACCTGTGGAGAAAGATAAGGGCTTCTGCTCCTGTAGCGTCCCTCTCAGAAACTCCCTGTCCTGTGGGGTTGGAATGAGTGGGCACTGACTCGGTGATAAGCACCACCTCCACTGGACGCTTCGACAAGCTTCTGGCCATGCCAGCAATGCCATCCGATGCTACACACAAGGAAACTGAGGCTGGGAGGGCTGTCTACGTACGGTGACTGGTGAATAGCAGGGGGAAAGGGTGAGATGAAGACCCCGACCTTTGGTTTCTACAGTGAGCTCTCTTACTGGGGCAACTCTGCCTATGCTTTGAAATAGAATTAGGTCGAGCTCACCCCTGGTGGCTCAGGGGTTGTGTGCGGGACTGCGGCCCACAGGGTTGATGGTTCAAATCCAGCAGCAGCTCTCCAGGAGCAAGGCTGGGCTTCCTACTCCCACCAGGGCAGTGAGGTGTAAAAAAAACAAGAAAAGAAATAGAATTAGGTTGTGTGTGGACAGAAAAACATACATGGTTCGCCTCCTCAAGCCTAGTCTATTTTGGTGCAGTTCTAAGGCTCTGGGTATGCTGTACGGACATGATTCAGAACATCTTCAAGGAGATCTGCGGTTCTCCTTGGTGGGTGTAGACAGGGGTTCTTACTCCTCCTCTTAACCCTGTGCACCGCAGAAGGGGAATCCCGCAGGGCCTGGGCCAGCCCCACAGTGGCTACTATGCATGACAACAAATTGCATGGGATTACACCAAAGCCCTGCCTGACCTAGTGGAAAGACACCAAAATCCAAGTTTGGACTCTAATTGCTTCTTGGCATCGAATCTAGGCTAAAATGGAGTTTCCCAGTGTGGAGCAGCCATATGAAGAGTCAGATAAAAATTCATTTAAGATTCAGATAAAAAGCACTACCTTTGTTAAGCCTCCTCAAATTCCTTCACTCCCCACCTGGCCAAAGAGGCAAAGCCTGGCTCCTCCCATCCTCACTGCTTGAAAGTTCTGGATGTATCGGTTGGACACCGTCCTGCCCCACTAGGCCAGACCTCTTCTCTGCAGGAGGTCTCGGCTAGTTCATAGGGATCTCCATAGTGATCCTAATGAACCGGTCTATCATGAATATACCTGGGACCCTTCAGATGCCTCTTGGGCACCAAACTGCAGCAATGCCTCCCTAACAAAGGGTCATGCACTGGGCCAGAGTTCAGAGGTTTTCCCGAGTCACCCACAGACTCCTGAGCCCGTCGAGGCCCAGGCGGGACGTCGGGGTGCGCAGTGGCGCCGAGAGAGTGCCCCCCGCGGCCCCAGGCACCCAGCACGCCGTCAAGCACGGTGGGTGCCGAGGCGGAGGAGGAAAAATTCGTGGATTGGGATGGGGCAGGAGGGCAGGGAAACACCGCAAAGTGACGCCGACCCTGCACCGCGCCCGGGCCGGCCGTTGGGAGCGCCCTGCGCGTCCGGGGGAGGGGCGAGGGCCCGCTCCGTCCAGCCGGGCGCCAGTTCCTCCCGGGCGGGCGGGCGGGCACCCACCGGCAGCGGGCACACAAAGCCTGCTCGCCGCGCTCGGCGATCGACTCCTCTCGCCTGGGCGGCCGCGCGCCGCCGGGCGGCTCCGGGTTGGGCGGCGGGCGGCGGCAGGCGGCGGCGTCTGGGAGCTGCGCGCATCGAACCGCCGCGGGAGGGGGCGCGCGGGCGGGGGACGCCGGAGGAGGAGTGGGAACGGGAGGCGGGAGGAGGAGGAGGAGGAGGAGGAGGAGTGGGGACCGGGCGGGGGGTGGAGGAAGAGGCCTCGCGCCCAGGAGGGAGCAATTGAATTTCAAACCCAAACAACCGCACCGGCGCGCACCCCCCCCCCCGCCCTACCCACCCACCCACCCGGCCGGAGCGTCGCCCCCCGGCCCGCGCCCGCCCCGTCTGCGAGGCGCTCGGAGAGCGACGCCGTGGCCGCGCCGGAGGTCGAGCCGGGGGCCACCATCGAGGCGGGGGCCGCGCGAGGGCCGGAGCGGAGCGGCGCCGCCAACGCCGCACGCGCAAACTTGGGCTCGCGCTTCCCGGCCCGGCGCGGAGCCCGGGGCGCCCGGAGCCCCGCCATGTCGCGGTCCAACCGGCAGAAGGAGTACAAATGCGGGGACCTGGTGTTCGCCAAGATGAAGGGCTACCCCCACTGGCCGGCCCGGGTGAGTGGCGCGCCCCAACGCCCCGGCTCCCCTCCGGGGTCGTGTTGCGTAACAGCCGCGAGCGCCGTGCCCGGGGAGGCGTTCGGGGGGTCGGGGCAGGGGCCGCCCGGACTCTTCCCCCCCCCCCCCCGTCGCCTTCAAGCCCACCCGCTGGTTACATAACAGTGGAGGCCGAGGGGGAGGGAGGGGGGAGGGACGGGGACGGGGCCCCCCCTCCGAACACCTGGCGGGGACGGCGTCCGCGCCCAGGCGCGTGTGCGGCGTGGGGCTCCGGGGCGCGGGTCACTTCCCAGCCTCGCTCCGCGTGCTCCGTTCCGCCCCCAACCCCCACACTCCCTGCCGTTTCGGGCACGAGCCTGCGTTCGGGCCGGTCTCGGAACTCCCTGCCCCCCACGACCCCGTCTCCCCTCCCCACGTTGGGACCCCGTGAGCGATCCCTCGCTTCTCCGGGGATTGAAGCCCCCATTCCCGCTTCTCTCCTTAAAGGTTGGGGAGGCTCCAACCCAGTGAGGGATAGAGGGAAGGAGAGTTCGCTTCTGGGAAACTTTGGTTTGGGGCATCCGTGAGACGGTCTGAAGTTGGGAGGGTCGGGGAGTAGTTGGGGGCGACGTAAGGTGGCAGGGGGACGGTCTCCCCGGCTCAGACATTATCTTGCAAAACCCTTCCCCTTCCCGCCACCCCCCCCCCCCCGCAGCCTCATAAAAATATCCCTCTATTTGCTGCCAGCTCAAATTTGAGATTGAGGGTGGCAGGGCTCCTGTGAGGCTGGCGAGCCTGGCCTAGACGGCCCGCCTCTTAGTGGGGGTGGGGGGTGCCCCAGTTGCTTCGACTCCCCTCCCCCAGAGAGGAGCGTATGCCGCCAGAACGGCCGGCGCAGTCCCACCATGTGGTTGATCAGCCCGCCAATATGGGGGCCTTGCCCGCCCGCCCCGCCTTCCCAGCACCTGACCAGGTGGGGAGGGTGGAGTCCCAAACCCAAGTCTGCCGTGTTCATTGTCTCCCCAAGGACTGAGACCGGTTCAGTCGGCGTCCTCGCCGCATTGGAGTGGGGGAAGGGAAGAGGGGGTGTCATGGTAGGGGGGGGCTTGACCTCGGACTACGGGCTGCAAAGTTGTTGAGGGAGGAGGGTATGGTCCCGGTCCCTTGGAGTGAAAACCGTGAGCCAGCCAGGGTCGAAGGGTGGGAATCTTCTAGGGAAAGGGCCCCAGTGCAGGACTGCTTTTTGCTTTTGTTTTTGCTTTGGGCTTCTCTCCTTAGAGTTGTTCTGGGTCTCTCCAACTTACCCAGACCGGGTGGAGCTTAGGAAGTGGCCCCCTGAGTCCCCCGTGGACCCCGCGCAGTGTATCAGGCCCACGTCGGGGGGCCACTGAGGAAAGCCAGGAGGTCCTTGGCCGAGGCCACTCTTTAAGGACTGTGCCTCAGCTCACGTGCCCCTGCCCTGGGCTCCTGAAACTTCCCCATGGGCACAGGAAGCCTGACCTCTGCAGTGGAAGGGAGTTTTGGAGGGAAGGAGGTGTGCCCCCCCACCCCCCTCACTTTCAGGACCTCTCCAGCGACATGGGACAGTGTGAGGCGGCAGCCACCATCATTCTTGTGTGTACGTGTGTGTGTGTGTGTGTGTGGCATGTGAACCCCTGTGTACTTTTACCCCGCACTGTTGATCCCACTGGCTTCTTGGCCCGGATGCCAAGGCCTTGGCGGGGAGGGCAAGAACGGACTGAGCCCAGGTCCCTGCTGCCCCAGCTTCCTGGGGGTGGGGCAAAGTCCAGAGGCTGAACTCAGCCTGGAGGGAGGGGGCATTGGTTGGAATGTGAGTTGCTGGGGGCCCCTTGGAGATCAGGAGAGAGGAGAGAATGGGGCCTCTCAGAGAGGCCCATGTGCGGTGGTCCGCTTTCCTGTAGGCTTTGGCATGAGGGCAGGGGCAGGGACTGACATCCACCAAGGCGCTCTGGGTCTCCAGGGCAGAGGGTGGCACCTGACTCTGCCACTGTGCCAACCTGGCCTTTCAGATAGTCAGGGTGGTGGGAGGGAGATAGACTGGATCCCAACGACATAGGGCCCCACCCTTAGGCTGTCTGTCCCCTGACTTGATTGTGACAAAGGGGACGGGGTGGGGGGAGACACCCAGGACTTGTCACCTCCCTACCTCCCTGTTGCACCCCATCTCTCATGAGATGAATGAGGAGCGGGAGAGAGTCCAAATTCCTGCGTCAGGATAACAGCCACTCTGCCCACTTTCCTTTTCCCGGCCCCCTGCTGCATGTGCCCATGGGCGACCCAGTGGGAATCCAGGAGAGGGTCACGTGGTGGGCAGGACCTGCCTGTAGGAATAGGGTGACTCCATCTTAACCTCCTCCTCTCCCTCTTTCCCCAGTCTGAACTTCCTTGGGGGTGGGGTGGGGTGGAGGCTGGTCTCCCAGCGCCTAAACAATCAACCTCCAGAACTCAAGGATTTTTCTCTCACCCTCCCAGGTTCCTTCCTTTTTTTTTTCTTCCTCTACTTCCTGTTTCACAATCCCAGAAAACCTGAGCAGCAAGAAGGCCCTAGCCCTTCGCCTTCCCCACGGCTGGACACTTCCCGCGCCACCCCCCCCCCCCCCTCCTTCTGCCTCTAGGGTCTGCCACAAGGCCCTGACACCCTGGCTGCCTCCTAGCCCAGGTTTTCTGGTTGGGCCAGGGCCCTGGGTGTGGTGGTCAGGGCCCTGGCTGGCAGCCAGTGTGGGCTTAGCTTCCCTGCCACGCCACCTTCATCAGCACTGGGCAGGTGATCCTGGGCCTGTGATTGGTCAGAGGCTGGGGGAGAGATGTTGGGTCTTCACCTCCTCCTCCTCCCGGGAGTCTTCCAATTTCACCCTCCGTCTTTGGGGCTCCGGGAAGATCAGAGCTGTACATGCACAGGCCTGTGCAGTAGGGTTAGGGTGAGGGTGGGTGGTGGGCTGGGACCTGGGCAGAGAAGTCACTTTTGGGGACCCTTGGCCTGATGGAGACATAGCAATGCCCCCCCCCCACCCGATGGTGGCCAGTGGAAGGGTCCCCCGCAGTCATCTGGCTGCACCCTGACCCACTTAGCCTTGACTCACGGGATCTGAGTCACGCACCGCCTGGATGTAAAGGCCCTGTCTGGGAGACACATTGGGGTACAGGGGGGCTCCCCTGAGACTTCACGTCCTCTAAGAAGAACCACTCTTGCAGTTGCATCTAAGGTAGATAATGTCCTCTGCAACGATTCCACTACCAAAGGGGCTCCTCCCCCTCTTTGAGGGATGGAGGGGTTGAAATTCTACAAAATGAACAGCTGCCCTTCTCTCCTGGGTGCCTCCCCTCAAGCTGAGGCCAGGCCTCTTCCCCTCCCCCGTCCGAGACCCACCCTTGATTTGGACCTGACTCAGCAGGCCAGGTAGATGTGGCCTGGCTCCTGTTTTCAGTTCACTCCCCGTCCGTCCGTCCTTCTGTTTCTCCCCCACCCCTGGAGTTGGGCAGCTGGTGGCCTCCTGGGCCCCCAGCCACACCGTGTGCCCCTACCCCCTTCTCTGGGCCTGCTTTCCACGGGAAGGGAGCTAGCTGCTAGGATGGCAGGAGACAGATGGTTGGTAGCTGCTCAGCAGTAACCGAGCCTTGAGAGAACCTCGTGTTTCCTCATTTCGGGGCGAGGGGCCCCCACCCCACCCCCCTCGCCTCTCCTGAGCCTCCGATGGGAACTTGAAGGCCCAGGTTGAGCTGGCTCGAAGGCCCAGGCCGCACACCCAGCCTCCCCGGCCCCGCCCCCACCTCGGCTTCCTGGTGCCCATAGATCCGCCGAGCCAGGAGGCCTGGGCAAGGGCTTGGCTATTATTGTCCTTCCCCGGGTCTCTGGGGATCGCTAAGCCCTCGAGGCGCTCATTTTGTATTCGGCTTCCCCCTGTGAGTAAGGGGGATGGGGAACTAGCTGGTAACCGGACCCAGGTGTCCTGGCCGGCCCGGCCCTGGCCCCTCCACCCACCCCAGCCTGGCTTTCCGAGCCCAGGCCCAGCCTCCAAGCCCGGGCTGTGGTTTCCAGCACAGCCGGGGCCCCAGGTGCCAGGCTTCAGACTTGGGGGTGGGGTGTGTGTGCGTTAGCCCCCCTCCTCCCCGATGCGGGGGGAGGGCATGGGGGGAGGGGCGGTCACATTCCTGGTGGCTGAGTGGCCCCAGGGGCGGGGCTGGGTTGTCATGGCGATGGGGATCTTGTTTGTGGGGGCATCAGCCAGACTTTCCACCGTCTGCACTCACACCCCAGTGTCATCTGGTCGTGGGGAGCGCCCAGTTTGTGCGTGGCCTTCCTGGCCAGGGGGGGGGGGCAGGGCTGGACCTCTGCCCCCAGAGGCCACAGGGCAAGGGGGCCAGTGTCCAGGAGCCTGAAGAGGCAAGCTGTCCTGGTACTCATGCCCTGTCCCCCCTCCCCCTCCCCTGGGTGTGTGTCTGCTCATTCCCAGCCTTCCTGTCGCCATGGGCCCCCCAGGCAGGCACTCTGTCCTCTTCTCTGGAGGTTAATCACTGCCCTGGCCTGCCTGTCTCTGCCCTGTCTGTGCCTGGGGCCCCCAGTCAACATGGCCACCTGGCCTCTTTCCGGCGGGAAGTCAGGCTGCTAGGGCTGCTGCAAGTGGTGCTGGGAGTTGTAGTTTCCTCCCTCCCCCCCACCCCCAGCTCAGCTTGGGCTGCTGGCTTCTAAGGCCTGCTCCCTCCATTTTCCTGACCTCTGCCTCTCACCTCTGTGCATTGCCTCCTCGTACCTCCCCTACACCCCTTACCGTCCTCCACCCGACTGGCCGGGCTGGGCAGGTTAGAGGATCAAATCCCCTCATCTCTGCCTTGTTCAAGAGACTCCTGCCCCTGGTGGACTCTGGGCTCTCAGGGGCCTGTCAGACAGAGCATCGCCGTCCCCGTGACTCTCCAGGACTGGCCATCTTGAGAGAGCTTCCACTCTGTGGAGCAGCTGGTGGTTTTGAACTGCGACCTTGCCGGCAGCAGGCCAATCCGACCCCCTGTGCACCCTCGCTTTCCGCCTCTGGAGCTGCGTTTGCTCACCTGTAAAACGGGAAGCGCGTGACCCCGTCGGTAGCTCTCAAAGCGTCCCCCAGAAATCACGGGGCAGGTGTCGGCCTCACCCCTCTACTCCACCCAGACTGTCTGCATCTGTTTGTCACGCAGATTGACTCAGTAAACACGGTGCCTGTCCCTACTGCGTGCTGGGGACGGAAACAAGCTTGAACCCTGAGCGCAGGGCCGGCTTGGTCCAGACAGACACTAATTAAACAAGGGCACTGTGACTGTGGGGGCTTTAGCACTTTGGTGGAGAAACAGAATCGAAGGATGGGGTTTTTCATGAAGTATTTGCAGACCCCTGGGCTCTGTGGCCCATGAGAGGCACTGGGAAGGAGAGGTTCTGGGAGCGAGTTCCGCCTGGGATGCTGACCCTGGCTTCGGACCACAGTGGGCACTCACAAGCCCGTGGCCTGTGGTCATTGAGGAAATGGAGGGGGGGGGTTAGTTAGTGGGGCTTACCTGCAGGGGGCGGGGGGGGCAGGTTATAGGAACACGGGGGTGTGGTTGGCATCCAGCCCTGACTGTAGCCGAGTCTGCACAGGGAGGGCTGGGGACCCAGTGAGGGAGGTGGACCGGCCACGGCAGCGGTGGGGAGCTGTGCACAGAGGTCCCGGATTTGCTGGGAAGCATTTGGGGTGGTCTTCCTGGGTGTTGGGGGGTCCTTCATGCCTGGCTTCACCGGAGCAAAGATCCCACTGGGGCGCATCACTCAGACATCCCTAAGGTGCGCTGTGAGGTCTTGCCCAGACTGGCGATACACAGACGGGCCGGGGCCCAGCCCTGCCCAGGCTCACTGTTCCCCGCACTGCGGTGTGCTTTCCTCCCCAGATCGACGAGATGCCAGAAGCAGCAGTCAAGTCGACAGCCAACAAATACCAAGTCTTCTTTTTCGGGACCCATGAGACGTGAGTGAGGGGCCAGAGGGGGCCTGGGTGGGGAGGACATGGGAGGAAGGAGAGGTGGTGCTGGATGGGGAGTCCTGGGGAGGAAGCCACCGCCGCTGAGAGGCAGTGAGAAGCTAGAGAGCAGTCTCCCTCTCCCCCCAGGGCATTCCTGGGCCCCAAAGACCTCTTCCCGTACGAAGAGTCCAAGGAGAAGTTCGGCAAGCCCAACAAGAGGAAAGGCTTCAGCGAGGGGCTGTGGGAGATTGAGAACAACCCCGCCGTCAAGGCTTCCGGCTGCCAGGTGAGGCTCCTGGGACCCCAGAGACCCCAGCCCAAGGCAGGTGTGACTCTCACAGCCCTGCGGGCCCCTGGCCCCCCGGATGCCCAGCCTCTGGAACCAGGGCTTGGGGTAGGAAACCGCCCCCCCGCCCCAGAGGTCTTCTCTAAGGCAGGGCGGAGTTGGTTGTGGGTACCTAAGGTGTATCTAGTTGTGGCTGCGGGCCACTGTCACTGGCCTTGGGGGGTGGTCAGGTAAGTAAGTGGGAGGCCGACTTTGGCTGGACCCCGGGTGAGTCCAGCATGAAAGCCGGACACGTCCCCCAAAGGTCCAGGAGGAGGTGCTCGTGAGCCGGGCAGGACCAGGCGGGCGGGTGGGGGCGGGGTTTGGGTCCCAGCTCCCTCCAGGAGAAGTTGACCCGAGGTTTTGCCTCCTGCTCCAGCCCTCCCCCCTCCTGCACAGAGCCCTGCCTGCCCGGCCCGTGGGTTTGCCCCGGGGCTAATCCAGCAGAGGTGGGTCTCAAATCACTCTGTGAGACTGGGCACCCGGGTGGGGGCGGGGGCGCGGTGGCCGAGGGAGGGGTCCGGGGTGGGGGCCCCAGCGCGGCCCCGCTCAGCCCCTGCCCTCCCTGCTGCAGTCCTCCCAGAAGAAGAGCCGTGGGGCCCAGGCCCAGCCCCAGCCCGAGGCCCCCGAGGGCGACGGCAAGAAGGGCAGCGCGGAGGGCAGCAGTGATGAGGAGGGGAAGCTGGTCATCGACGAGCCCGCCAAGGAGAAGAACGAGAAGGGGGCTCTGAAGAGGAGAGCGGGGGACCTGCTGGAGGTCAGTGGCCTGGACCCCACGGAGCAGGCTCAGAGAGACAGAGAGAGAGAGAGAGAGAGAGAGCATCCCAGATAGTGGAAGGCTGGGGCGGGGGGCTCGGGGTGGGGGGGTGGGTATTAGCCCAGGAAGGAGCCTTGGAAGAGGAGCCGGAGGTCTGCGTGAAGGGCCTCACTCAGCCTGCCTTGTCTCTGCCCATCCTGCCCAGGGCTCCCCCAAACGCCCCAAGGAGGCTGAGGACCTGGAAGGGGAGGAGAAGGAGGCGGCTGCCTTGGAAGCGGAGCGGCCTCTCTCTGTGGAGGTGGAAAAGAACAGCACCCCCTCTGAACCGGGCTCTGGCCGGGGGGCTCCTCAGGAGGAGGAGGAAGAGGAGGAGGAGGAAGAAGAAGAAGAGGAGGAAGAGGAGGAGGAGGAAGAAGAAGCTGCCAAGGAAGATGCTGAGGCCCCAGGCCTCAGAGATCACGAGAGGTCAGTGAGCCCCTGCAGAGAGGAGGAGGCCCGGCAGTGGTCAGCCCCGAGGGAGGCAGGGTGGGCTCTCCCAGGAGACCGGCACTGGCTGGGGCAGGCCAGGCCACGGCCACACCATTAACCCTTCTCCCTCCAACCCTCCCCCGCAGCCTGTAGCCACCAATGTTTCAAGAGGAGCCCCCGCCCCGTTCCTGCTGCTGTCTGGGTGCTACTGGGGAAACTGGCCATGGCCTGCAAACTGGGAACCCCTTCCCCACCCTGCCCCTCCTCCCCTTCCACTCACTCGCCCCGCTCCGAGCCTGGGCCCTGGGATTTGACTTGGACGGGACAGGCCACCTGGCTCTCTCACCTCCACGTCCCCACAACCCCGTCATGAGTCAGGGCTGTGTCCTCTGCTTCCGGGGGGTGAGATGGGGCCAGAGCCCTCCCCTGTGAGGGTGTTCCTCAGGCCTTGGGGCCCGGGTTGGCTTTGACACCTCTGTCTGGCTCCCCTGGCATGGCATGCCTGGGGAGAGTCTGGGCTGGGACTAGGGGGAGGACGAGTGGCAGGGTTGGAGGGCAAACAAAGGGCGGGCGTCTGGGGGGCTGGAGGGGGCAGTCTTCAAATCACGGCCGGGTGAAGGGCAAGGCGTGCAGGCTGCGGCGTCTCCCGTGCGCCTGTCTCCTCACACGTGCACCTGCTACCCCAGCTGCCTAGATCCAGGGACAGTGGGGCAGCTTGTGGGGGAGGGGCTCCCTTCCTCACACCTAGGAACCTCTGGGAATCATAGGTGAAGAACACCTGTCCCCCTTTCCACCCCGGGGCTAGCCTAGCTGCCCTCTTCTCTGCCCCCCACAGCACGCAAGGCCAGCCCACAGGCATATGAATTACCCAGACGTTAAGGAAAAGACACATTTTTTAGGAAATGTTTTTAAAAAAAGAAAATTACAAAAAAAAAAATTTTAAAGACTCCTTGCCCCCTCGCGTGCCCCCACTTGCCCCCCTCCTCACTGTCGCTCCATTTCTGAGGTGCGCTGGGAGGCTCCCATCTCTTTGGGACTTGATGGCTTTCTTTTTCTATCTGGGACTTGGGTGTCATTCCCCATCCACATACCCGGGTCCTGGTCCCCTCCCTGTGTTAGCAGATCTGACTTGTAACCTCCTCCGAGAGGACAGAGGGACATAACTGCCCCCTCCCCACCTCTTCTTAGCCGTCTCCATGCTTCTCCTCCCCTCTCATCTCCTTCCACCTTATCCCCCCCCGTGCCCCCCCCGCGCCCCCTTCTCTTGGGCTCTGATGAAAAATTGCCGACTGTAGCTTTGGAAAAGTGTAGCTCTGAGAACCGTAGACAATTTCAGTTCTAGGAAAATAAAACCCGTTGATTACTATATTGGATTCCGACTGGTTCTTTGGGGCGTGTTAAGTGAAGAGGTAACTGGGGGAGAAGGGTGGGGGGGAAGTGTACGTAAGACTAGCAGGTCATCTTGAAGCTAGAGATGCAAAGTTCTAGAAGAAGGCAGAAGCCCAGAGTGGAGGCACACCACGCTTCTGCTGGCTGCTCTGCTCTTGGGACAGGACAGAGCAGGGCAGTTTTGCAGGGCGTCTCCCATCGGTGGGTTCAAACCACCGCCCTTTTAGACGTCAGGAGGGGTGTGCGGGAGGGTGCCAGTGTCAACTACAGCTTGCAGCAGCCATGCTGGTGGAAGACAGTTTAGATCCCAGGGACAGGCCGAGGGAGGAGTACCCAGCATCCCTTACTGGTGATCCGGGGGTGGGGGTGTGTGTTGGTATGTGAAGCGCCACAGTGCTCCCTGAGCAGAGGCTGCCGCTAATTAATTATCATTTGAGACAAGTTTGGTGTCTCTTTTTCAGCTTCCAGCCTGCTCATCCGTAACACAGATAAAGAATTAGCCAACCCCAGGGTTCCTTCCAAACTGACATTGTGTGATTGATCCACATTGAAAGACTCCTTACCATTTTTTCCTCTAGCACTGGCTACTCTGGTAATACTGGAATCTTAGCCCCTCAGGGAAGGGCTGGGTTGGAAAAGTCCTTTGCCATATAAGAAATCGTTACCACCTAGAAAATGGAGCTACTGTCGCCAGGGACTACAATACCCAGTCACCTTTGCGTTGCGCGCGCGCGCGCAGTGGTGCACCAGGTGTCACAGCCTTCAATTCCCGACATGCTTCACAGTGTGACTACGCTTCCTTGACTTCCCACTCCAGTCACATTTCCTGTTTCCGGCCTGGTTCGTAGCGGCGGACTACAACTCCCAGTATCCAGAGACGCTAGACTTAGGGTTGGGCTTCCGCTCTGCAACTGGCCTACATTTCCCAGG
>PVJH01033174.1:0-21848 GCA_004026705.1 Nesogale talazaci
CAGCAGTGTGGCGGTTTGAACGTTTCAAATCGAGGAGGGTAAGTCACCAGCATGGCTACTTAGCTGAACAGGAACGTTGGCGTGGGAAGCCGCCCTGGGGAGGTGGACCTGCAGCTCTCAAAGCCTGCCCCACACACCCCTGCGCCATGTCGAGAAGGCAAGGTCTCTCTTCACACACAACTAAGCTCCTTTTTCATGTTGAGTTGGGGGGGAGGGGCAAACCTGGGCCGTGGGGTGGATGGGGTTGACGCTGCTACCCTCCTCACAAACGGGCACTGGGCTGGGCGTAGGGATCCCTCCACGGATCCTGGCTTCTCACGATGCAGCGTTCTGTAACTTCCCAACAAGCCCCTATGATTGTTCCCAGTCTTTGACAAAACCTACCAAGACGACCTTTTGGAAATCTCCCCGCACCCCCCTCCTACCCGCCCCACAAAAACGGTGGTGGTCCCCCTCTGAGCTGACATCTCTGCTGCGAATGGGACTGGCTGGGCGGACCCCCCGGTGAAACCACCGCCTTGCTGGGATTCTTCCAACGGAACCATGTCCATTCCCCAGAGCGATCCCCTCCTGTCTGAACTGGAGCCCTTCCCACACACCTGGACCTGGCCTCAACCTGAGAAGAGCCTGACATGACCACAAGCCTCATGTGAACGCTGCCGTGACCCTCGCCCCACAGAGCAGCTGAACGGGCATGCGCTTGGATTTCAGAAACACCCGTCTTTGGAGACCAAGAGCGGACAACCCTTTCCTGATAGAGAGCACTCCTGAGTCTGGCACATGGCACCATCCGGATCTCGCTCCAGGCTCTGGCCAGGGGTGGGAGGGGGAGAGGGAGGCTGCCTGCAGGGGGAGCTGGGAGCCCACAGTCCGCGGCCAAGAACCACAGGCCCAGGTGGCAAAACGGACAGACTCGCTTCCCAGAACCAAGGTGCTGACGTTCAAGACCTAGACATACATTTTAAAAACCAAACTTTTAAAAGCAAAATTGCCAGACCCGAGAGACTGCTTTCCATTTTTAATCTTTGGAAATCGAGATTCTGGGGAACGAATCCCCCTCCTCGTCTAGAATAAGGGAACAGATCCTGGAATCTCTGCACTTTGCAGAACACACTGTGTGGGTTTTCTGGGGGCTCCAGTAGCTCACACCGCACAGCTCCCCAGCCCGGCCTGGTCCTGTCACTTACACTCTTCAAGAGCTATAATAAATTAAACACTCGACCAAGGGGAGGGGGGCAGTCAGCAACTCTCAAACAGGTACTCATCGAAATGAGGCAAATCCAAGGGGTCGCTGGCTAACGCGGTCAGTGCTGAAGCAGAAAAGAACTCATCAAAAAGATCCGTCTTGGTGGGGCTCTCCAGGCCCAGGGCCTGAGCGCAGGCATGACCTGCCCAGGAGTCGGCCTGGCCGCCGTCTGGGCTTTTCTTGGTGGGACTGCAGTAATTATGGTCCCCTCTCGGGGGACTCGAGCCCAGGTCGCCGGGCACGGGGGCTGGGACGTGGCCGTCTCCCATCTCCAGGTACGGAAAGTCCGCTTCCCCGGGCTCGGGCAGGGCCGTGGGCCCCACAGCTGCAGGAGAGAGCAGCTCGGCTAAGATATCTTCCTGCGTCTGGCCGCCGTGCGGGGACGTGCTGGGCAGTGCGGGGCGGCCGGCCGAGCTGTCCGCAAGGTCCATCTGGTACTGCAGCTCATTGAACAGCTGCTCGAGGGCGTCACAGTCGCTGGGGGAGCTGCAGTGAGATGCCGTCTCCGGGGTGTCCCTGAGAGGCACCCCACTCGGCGGGGGGGAGGAGGAGGATGAGGAAGAGGTGAGGGCGGCCAGCTTCTTCTTTTTGGCCCGGAGCTTCTTCAGCAGCTTCAGCCGGAGCTGGTGGATCTGCCCCTCCCGCGTGTCTCCCAGGCCAGTCGCCGAGAACCCTTGGTCCTTGCCAGGAGAGGAGTTTCCGCCTATCCCCTGAGGCCCTCGGCCCGCGGTGCCAAGAGACAAGGGAAGAGGCGCTGAGCCCCCCGCAGCAGGCCGGCTGGGGGGGCAGGGAAGAGGCGCTGAGCCCCCCACAGCAGGCCGGCTGGGGGGGCAGGGAAGAGGCGCTGAGCCCCCCGCAGCAGGCCGGCTGGGGGGGCAGGGAAGAGGCGCTGAGCCCCCCGCAGCAGGCCGGCTGGGGGGGCAGGGAAGAGGCGCTGAGCCCCCCGCAGCAGGCTGGCTGGGGCGCAGGCTGCTGACCTCAGGGGGCTGACTCGCCCACTTACGGGCCTTCTTGGACGCCCGGGGTGCCTTCTGGCTCCCCGCTTTCGTCTTGAAGCCGCCAAAGTTCCGTGCACCTTTCGCAGTCGGCTGCAGGCTGGAGAGGGCGGTCCTGGCCAGTGTGGAGACGCAGGGCGGCATGAAGGAAACGCCCCGGCTCAGCAGGCCCTGCACCCAGCTCCCCACAAACGGTTTCCTCTGTGCCTCCTGCACCGGCCGCTTGGCTCCGGACCGGGCTGTGCTGCCCCCAGCCATCGGGGCCTGGATGGGAACCAGCGACTTGGGCTTTAATGCCTCTGTGTCCGGTGGGCAGCACGGCGCTGGCTGAACGTCTGCCTCAGTTTCCCCTGGCCCCTCTCCTTGCCGAGGCATAGCCACGGGACCAGGGTGCCGGCGTGCAGTGGGGAGGGCATCTGGGGTCCCTGGTGGCTCTGGGGGCAGGGTTGCCCCTGGGCCTGGGGATGGAAACCGGACATCCAGCGTTTGGGCTTGGACGGGCTTTTCCGCACACGGAGCTGCCACTGAAGGACCCAGGAGTGAGTGCAATGGTGGCGAAGGACTTGCGGCCATGGCGCCCTGGTCCCCTCCCCCGGGCTGGCTTTCTGGCTGGAAATGCTCCGGGCCAGCCTCTTGTTCGTCCAGGGTGGATGCAGGGACCTGAGTGTGGGCCAGGCCCTGGGGACCCGGAAGGCCTGGAGCACTGCCGGACCCCCGTGAGGGCCGGCTTACAGGGGACCGCGTAGCTGAGGCCGGACTGCCTGGTGGGAGCGTCTGGTTCTGAACCCCCAAAGTGTCTTGGTCGTTGGTCTCTTCAAGTGGAAGGCTGGTGGCCGCGTGAGCTGCTGTGTCAGGGGAAGGTTCTCTCTCCCAAATCACGATGTGAATCTCTGAAGCTGGAACGTCAAACCTCTCCCGTCTCTCAGAGCATGGGCCCTTTAAGTCATCGCACTCAAGCCAACTTCCTGGGGGAGTGAGAGAGAACGGGCGAGAGGTTAGACACGCAAAGGCTGCCATTCTCGCCAAGGATCCCAGCCCGGCCAGAGGTCTCCTCAGCAAGTGTGCAGGCTAACGGAGCGATGGGCTTACACACCTGGACAGAGGGAAGGCAGCGTGCTTGGAGAGCAGTTCATGCTCCCCCCCAATCCCCACAAAACTCAAGACACAGTGTAGCAGCCTAGAGCACTGCCCCCCCCCCCCCCCCCCCAACCTCCCCCAGGTTACCCGCCAGCGTCAGGACGCAGACAGGGCGCCGTCCATCTGTGTGGAGCTGAAGTTACAGGAAGCCCTACCACAGTGAGACCTCCTGCTCCCATTCTTAATTGGGCTCTGCGCTTCCATGGAAACGAGATGATGGATGGCAAGGGAAGGATTTGGGGCCTTGACACTCTCGGTCAAGTCAAGAGGGCTTGTGCCACTACGACAAGACGTGGGAGGCCCCAGCACTGATGGCAGTGGGGCTGCTGGCCTTTCCGTCAGTTTGAATTATCTGTGGTCGTTAGAAAATGTTGTCAGCTTCAGGCTGTAGCAAAAGTAAAGGGATGGAAACCAACCTGCCCTTCATGTCACAGCCTGACGGTACCTCCTTACAGGACCCTGGGAGCCTCCTCCCTCTCTGCCCTTTGCCTCCTGCCTGCCCGGCTCTGCCCTGTCTCCACCCACCTCGGATCCATGAGCCTCCTACAGTCGGCATCACGAGGGACTAAGGGGCCGTAGCGCACTTTCGGACTTGAGATGGACTGGGGTGGGGCACTTTCTTGTTATTTCATTACTTCTTGTGTCACTGCATTTGTTTCTCGAGTTGATCTGACCCAACACATCACATTATCCCCTTCCTAAAAGGGGGTGGGGGGTGGGGGCAAAGGGAAAGCAAGACTAAGCGGTAAAGGCAAGTGGGGAGGCGCAGTGCTGACGGGGAGAGGAGTCAGGGAGAGTACGCGCTGACCTGTGAACTCGGCAGGGGCTAAGTGTCGGCCTGGGCAGGTCACAGCTTTTACAAAACCAACTGCTACGAGTGCTCTTACTGCGGATTTCTTCAAGCTCTCCAGGGGCCAAGGCCTCCATCAGCACTCACGCTTTGGTGACACGGGAATGGGCAGGAGGGGGCTGACTTCATGAGCACTGACGCCGCTGGTCCTGGGGCCCTGATGAGCGAGGTAAGATGGAGGCCAGAACCACCACAGCATGCATGCCGGGACCGGCACTTTGCAACGTCCCTGACTTTTCCTCTGCGGAGTGTTGTCATGGTGTGGGGCACCGAGTGCAGGGGGGCGGAGGGGGACAGCATGTGTTGACAGCATCGGCTTTCCAGGGTCGAGAAAGCCTTCTCACGGGCTCGGGAGTGAGGCGGTCTGGAGAGAAGGCACACTCCACGGCCGCGACCCGCTCAGAGCAGCAGGAGTTAACGGAGACAACGCAGGCCCCGGGCCTCTCACAGGCCACACGCACCACCAACGCCATGGAGGGGGCAGGAGACATAGGATGGACCTGCTGAAACAGCTGACACAAACCAAGAACGACGGGGGCATGGCTAGGCCACAGAAACATGAATCCACAGACAGGAAAACCAGGAAACACACTGAGAGATGTGCTAGCTCCCCCGTGATTGCAGGGGATACCCCATCTGTAGCCTGCAGGCTGCCTGAGCCAGTAGGGACCTCGGGCCGCACCTCGGGGTGGGCCGACATCTGCGCGGTCTAGGGGAAGCGTCCCTGAGACGCTCTAGGGGGCTGAGAGGTCTCTCCGCACCGCCACGGGACCACCCCACAGGGCGCTTTTCTGGAGCTGCGGGCTGGTGTTCCGGCAGAGCAGGACGGCGCCTGCATGGGGGAGCTTCCCTTTGCCGAGCCACTTGACAGAACGCACTATGGAACCCTCGAGCTGAACCATCGCCGGGACACTCGGGAGCTTCTCCCTTTTGGAAAGTGTCCACACAATAGGAACGGTTACACCAAAGTGGCAGACACCTCCCCCAGTGCCTTCCTGCGCGCGTGCTCGCACCAGGGACGTCGCCCGGAACCCAGGGAGCCGGGAGAGCCAGACACGCTTGCGTGGCATCAGGGGAGAGATGCGAGGGCTGAGGGGCCGGATCTGTCAAGTGTGCTGATCTGACGTGGGACAAGGCCCCGCTCTGAGATGGAGGGTGAGCCAGCGGTGGGTTTCCCATCTCCCGCCTCCGTGGGCACAAGCTGCACAGTCTCCAGAGCTCTCGAGTGGGTCTGAGGGAAGTTCTAACCGTCGCCTATGAGGTGCAAGGGGTGTCGGTTTGCTGTTCTTTTCAAGAGAAGTTAACAGATGCCAACGCCCACCTTGTGCTGAGAACAGTCAAGGAAGCCCAGCCCCTCTGTGAGACGGTGCACGCGCACACACACACAGACACACACACGCCAGCGCTCCCCCAGGTTCCAAGGTGCTTCCTGGGAAGCGGGAGGAGGGTGGGGTCTGCTCTTGGGCGTCGTACTTGTGAGTCCTGGTAATGGCAGATGTGGACCTGAATTTGGGTATAGCGAGCACAGTAAATAAGGTCCCCCCAGAAGCGCTTATGACAAATGGATGCTAACTTGTACACACACGTGGACAGGCAGATGGGTGGACGACATCATACAGGGCAGGCCTGTGTGGCAGACAGAAAACATCTCCATGTAAGCACAGACCACTGGGTGCAGGCACACATGTTCAGAGGGAACAGTTAAAGAAAGACACTTCTCAGACTTCACGGGCCCTTTGCGAGGGTTTAAAGATTGAGGGCTCAGCCCCACGGGACGGCTCTGCCAATCAGCATCGAGCGTCCAGAGTCATGCTCTGGGATCTTAAAACCTGCCCGAAGGCGGCCACACAAGACACCACCAATGGTCTCCCCTTGTCAGGAGGCCAGCCAACACCACAGCTCACAGCCCAGGACCTCAGCGACAGAGACCACAACACATGACCCTGCTACAACGGGGGAAAGGCAGGACAAAGCCCAAATTCAAACCTAAGGCCCGGGGACCAGCGGACTCCCCGAGATGGCCGTCCTGAGACACGAGCGGAACCACCTGAGGGCAAAAGGGCAGGGGCCACAGGACAGCCCTTGACCAGGGAGGCAGAAGGCAGCAGGGAGTGCAGCCTGTGCAGCGGCTGACCCCACTGGGAATGGCAGAGCTGGCAATGCTGTGATGACTCGGAGTGGGAAACACCCACGGGGACAGACCTGCTGCGCAAACGTTCACCGGAAACGCAAAAAAAGGAATACAACGAAAGCCAAGGGAACAGCTTTGCTGCTGCCATTGCTTTAAAAATGCTAGCACTGGGCTGAGCCCCGGTGGCGTAAGTGGTTGTGCGCGGGACTGCGGCCCGTGGGCTTGGCGGTTCAAATCCAGGAGCTCTCACGGCCACCAGAGGGCAGCAGTGATGCTCCCCTCCCCCTCCCAAAATGCTAGCATTTCATTCCCATGCCTAGATCATAGGAAGAGAAACATGTGAGACACTCACCGTCGGCACCTAAGATCCAGGTGATGAAGTGGTTGTTGGCCTGGTACTGAATCACGGAGGTGACCCTGTAGCGCATGCCTGTGAAGTGAAAGGCGTACTGCTGGAGGTCGTCGTGGGGCAAGCCTTCCACAAAGTGCACCATGAAGATGGGGGCGAGCCTGCGGGGGGAGGGGAGGGCAAAGAGAAGGCAGGCACCGTCAGGCTGGAGAGCGAGCCCCAGGGCTTGCGCTCACGCTGGCAGCACCCATGCGCTCCACGTGCCTCTCCAGAAGCGCACGCTGAGGGCAAGCACCAGCCCTGCTCCCACGAGCCGGCCGATGGCTGGGAAGCAGCCAGCAGGAAGGCTCGGACCAGACCCCACCACACCCACCCCCCTGACCCAGGAGCGAGCAGAATCGAAAGCCCATTTGAGGACCTGGAATGTTCTTTGCTGTCAAGTTCGCCCATCACTTGCTTTTGTGGGATAGGAGGGGGCAAGATACACAACCAAGTTACAAGCCCAGGACAGTCAATAAAATCAACAAACAAAATTCCATGACAACATGCTAATAATTAGGCCAATTTCAGTTATCTCAGGAAACAGACAAGATTTCCATTTGAGAAAAAAAAACCCCACTTGTGAACAAGGAGGGAAGAGGATTTGACATACTGATTGATGAACTGTAAACTCCCGAATATCCATAATTCCAAGAATGTAATTTCCCTTTGAAAATGACATGCCACACACCAGAAAAGGAAACCCAAAGATGGGCCAGAGACGGTGCCGTGGCACCCAGCCTGCAGGAAAGCGCCAGCGGCTCAGTCCTCCATGTTTAAACCACTGTCACGCTCCTTAGCTGAGCCAAACGCAGTCAACCGAGACCGATGCAAATCGAGGTCCAGGCTGCAGACACGTAGGCTGACGGACGGGGCTGCGCTATAAACTGCCTGTCAGTCACTGCTGAGAAACCACCAAGAAAACGTCCTGCAAACTCCTGCAAACGTCCGGCCACACTCTTCCAATCCATTGTTTTCCAGAGTCACCCGCACTCCCGAGTCCTCAGACCTCGATGGGAGACCACTTCCGCCCGCACCCCTCCTCTCCAGACCCGACAGGCTCAGGGCAGACCAGGTCTCGGCTCGCTTATCACACTGCATTCCCGGGGCTTCATGGACGCAGGGCCTGCTCGTAACAGACCTTCCCCCTTGTTGATTCCCAGGCGACCCCGTCCCACACGCACAGAGAACACTTTGGCAGACATGCTTGTTGGCATGCAGGAATAAAACCGTGCGAGGAGCCCCCCAACCCCGGCACATGGGGTGGGTCTGTGCTGCTCCCACACACCCAGTCCCTGAGAGCCAGAGCAGCGAGGGTGTGGTAAGTGGCTGGTCAGAGTCCAGCCCCGTCCGTCTGCACAGACGTCTAGCAAGTGTGTGCACTGCAGCCGACTGACTTAGTATGTGCTCTGGTCTCAGGAACAGTCAAAATGCTCTCTAAACGTCATTACACTATAGATGGACCTCGCAACGATGGCTAAGCTCCTTTAAGAACCTATGACAATGTAAGCCCAGTCAACTGAAATCCAAATGATTATCACCGATCTTGACAGGGAAATACCTTGAGAAGAAATAAACTGTTCAACAAAGGTTCACAAACTATACTCTTCGGAGATTAAGGTGGAGGGTTTTTTTTAAGTAGTAGGGCCATATTCTGCCAAAAACCAAATGCTTATTTACATTAAAAAAAAACAAACTGATTTGGGGGAGTGGGTAGGGAGAGGAAAAAAGGACTCGAGTGAAAAGGAAATGGTTTGGGAATGGTGATAGCAAGAAAAGGACTCAACACAATGGATGGATGGATGGATGGACGGACGGACGGACGGATGGACGGATGGTGGTAAGAGCTGTCCGAGCCCTCAATAAAACAGAAAGATTGTTAGCTCCTTTCTATCAGTCCTCCATCCACATTCCATCAGGAAGGTCAGGGCTCATCTTTTCGGAGCGCCCCCGACTCCAGGACAGGGTGGGACGCCCCATGGGACTGGGGCCTGTCACTCTTGACAGGAGTAGACAGCCTCGTCCCGTGCCACAGAGCTGGCTGGTGGCTTTGAACTGCTCATCTGGGGTCAGCAGCCCCACGTGGAACCACAGCGTCCCCAGGCCTCCTGCAGTGCCTCAAAAGCGAGGCGTTAGTAAGACCCCGTTCTTCTCCTGAGTTGCCGTGGAAGCGGCTCAGGTGCCCATGGAGGACGGTCCTGAGCGGGCTCCCACCGCTGGGACCAATGTTGGTCTCAAGTGTCTGTAGAGGAGGAAGTGAGTGAAGGGACACATCGGAGAGTGTACAATATAAAAGAGTAATAACAATTTGTAAATTAAAAAGGGTTCATGGGGGAGGGGGACGGAGAGAAGGGCAATATGGGGAGCTGGTACTGGGGGTTTAAGCGGAGGGAGGATGTTTTGACAGTGATGATGTCAACAGGTGTGCAAATGTGGCCTGCATACAATTGATGTGTGTATGCATCGTGAGGGGAGTTGTATGAGTGCCCAATAAAATGATTCATTTAAAAAAAAAAGGAGGGGGGAAAGAGTTTATGCCAAGAGTTCAAGTAGAAAATATTTGGAAATGAATATGCCAACATGTGTATAAATATGCTAGATACAAATGATGTACTGAATGTTGTAAGAGTCGTAAGAGCCCCCAATAAACACCATTGAGGAAATAAATAAATAAAAGAGCCTACTCTACAGGTGTAGAGTAACAAGTACACCTGAGGGGCGAGCTCCTGCAGGCTCTCGGGAGGCAAGCGGCACCCGCACACACCTGAATGGCCCTCAGGAGACGGCCCAGCCCCCACTGAGAGGGTGCTGCCCGGCAGGCCGACCCGGGAGGACCACGCTGAGGCGCTTTTCCAGGAGGACACCAACCGAGAGAGCCAAAGCCACTTCCAGGCAGAACACTGAGGGCCAGTGTCAAGCTTCTGTCATCCAAACAAAGTGAGATTTCACACATTAGCGCAAGTCACCTGGGATGGATACAAGGACGGCCAAATCACAAAGCCTGCTGTTAAAGGGCCCCTGGAAGGCAGCGCACACACTTCCCATGGAAACACCACCCGGCGGGAGACTCCAGGGAAGGGCCCCATTGGGGTCAGGAGCTCCGACACACGCAGATCTCGCTCACTCTGGGGGCTGCGGCCCGGGCCACAAGCAGGGGCCGACTGAGTCCCTCACACCAGGACGCCCGTCTCTAACACTCGAGCCCCAGAAGACAGACGCTCCCATCCGGCTTGCTCCCCTTGGACTTGAGGCATGCCCCAGAGTGCGGTGATGCGGGGAGGGAAGGAAACAGGGTGGCACGTCAGCGGCTCTCCGGAGGCGCCAGGCCTGGGGAGAAGGGGTGACAAGCCCGGCTCCAGGGGTGATGCAGTGACGTGGGACAGTGACGAGGAGACCCGCTGCCTACAGGAGACCTGGCGGGCAGGTGATGGCAAGACAGAGTGTCGAAAGAGCACCCGTGTGCTGAGCCCAGAGAGGAAGCCACACTGGCTTGAAGACTGAGGCTGGACAATAGTAAACAGAGGCTTTTGGGGAAATAAAACATTTGAAAGGGACTCAAAGCCGAGTATCTGATAAATTCACGACATGCGATGTATACATACATAAACATAAAGGCCATCAAGAGGTCCAAGGAAAACAGACTGAGAACAGGAATGAGTGTTTGTCTCTTGGCTAATGAGGGAACAGAAAGCAGAAGTTCCCTGAGAACAACAGCTGATGACAAGAAAAGGAAACGGACCATCACGCTGGAGACAGGGGAGCAGGAAAGGCAGGGCCCCGAGGGCGGCTGGTGTTGAGCTCAATCTCCACCCGCTCAGAATGAAGTGTCAACTGTTAGGGTTCAAGCCCGTGCCTGGGGAAGAAGCGGCCACAATGATGCCGACCGAGAATGCACTGCTTCCAAGAAAACTCACATTTTAAGAAAGATTCTGAGGTGTTTCTAACCACACACTAAGGGCATCAGAGAATAATCACACTGGCTTTTTATCAAATGCCACCTCAAAGTACTTCCTTAACGTAGAGTTGGGGAGAAGACAGAGTGAAATGAAGGTAGGGAGAGAGGGAGAGAGGGAGAGAAGGAGAGGGAGAGAGAGAGAAAGAGACAGAGAGAGAGGCACTCGAGTTCACAAAAGCAAGATAGACAGAGAGATGAACGCCTAGAATGGAGCTGGGCTTCTATTAATGCGGAAAGCTAATCCTCACCAGAACCTCTCGCCGAGGACAAATGGGAAAGCTGGACAGAATATAATACATTCCCATCTGCTCAGAGGCAGCAGCGAGCTTATGCGATGATGAGGAATTAGCAAGATGAAGTCTGAGAGATGGAAATTCAGAGCGACGAGGTTACAGCTCATCGACGAGTCACCTTGGTTCTTGAAATTAGATTATGGTAAACCCCAGAACTCCGAGACTCCGGCCACTTGGCAAGGGAGGAAAACAGAAGCCTCAGATCCCCGTGGGGAGGGACCAGGCGGGAGGAGGAAAGCGCTCACTTCTTCAGTGGCACTGAGCCCGGGAGGGCTGGCTCGTGCGACAATCCCAGACTCTAAGTCGCTCAAACGTCTCCAGGCCCAACAAAAAGCAGCAGCTCTCAAGGCAGGCTGCAGCAGTTCTCATTCAAGCCCACCACCATCCCGTTCTACAAGCCGGAAGGCCATTTTCAACTCACTTCTCCAAGGTCATTCTCCGTATTTGGGACTTGGCGCTGCAGTTGTTGCACGGGCCAAAATGGGCAGCATTCAGCGGGTGCCACTCGGGGACGACGCGTGTGAAGGTGACCAGCGTCTTCACAGACCTGTGAGAGAAGCAGCAACAAGTAAGACAGCGGCATGTCCCCCGCCTGCATCAAATGAGAGAACGAGCAGCCCCTGTCTACAGGAACAGCCGTCCCCTGGACCGGCGCCTGCCCACGGCACGGGACCAATCAGTGCCCGCTCCGGAGACCAGGGAGGACTTCCCCACGCTCCTCGCCCAGCACGGAGCAAGGCAATGCTACTCCAACCAGGGCTTCTCACTGGCAAGACAGTGCCTGCAGAAGTCTCCCTGGGACGAAAAGGCCAGTTTTGCCCCAGGAATAATGGAGGCAAGCAAGCAGGGGAGAAGACGTTTTAAAGGTGGAAAGGCAAGGACTGAGCCTGGAACTCTTTGTCGGAGGGGCTAACGTCTGTCACCTGTCTCTCTCCAGCAGAGGGGCGGCTGGTTTTCAAGGGCTGGCTTTGCAGATACCGGCCCCGTGGGGAGCCCCTTTGCCGCCCGGGCTCTAGGCTCACTACTAGTCAGAATCGACTGGAAGGCAGGGAGTTTGCTTTTGTTGATTTTTTAGCTTATTTAATAAGTTGCACTCAATTTAAGCCAGGTTATTAGAAATGCTAGAATCTAGTCCTCGTGGTAATCACGAACAAAATAATCTAAAACATATAGACAAAAGGAGGAGCTAAGAAACAAAATGGTCCGTCCCTCATCCCATCACACATACCCCAAAACAACCACCCTCAAAGGTAGCAGTAGATCGGGGGGGGGGACGACAACACTCAAGTCCGTCCGTTCTCAGTCATGACCATGGATGCGAATGGGTGAAAGTCCCGATCACCGGCACGGTGCAGACTAGGCAAAAGCATGTAAGCTGGCAGGACGAGCCACACAGCACACGCTGGCCAATTGCACAAGCACAGGGTAGATGCGGACGGCTGGAGGGGAAAAGCCTCCATGTCCATAGTCATCACCGCAGCCACCTGGTTGTCTTAACCGGACAGATTTTAAGTCAACATCTATCGAGAGGCAAAGACAGACGCTCTCCATCAAGGAGAGCCTCCCTACAAACAAAACGAACACAGACTTGAGGGGAGACATCAACAGCTGGGGCTGGGGCCTTCCACACACCACAACCACCTGCCAGAAACTCAGCGTGGAAACGGGACCTGCACGACACTATGTGCCCAACTAGACCCAGCAGGCACAAAAAGCAACAGGGTATACACTCTTCTCCATCACCCACGGGGCAACCTCCAGGGCAGCCTGTACCTAAAGACAGAGCAAATCTGATATATATATATATTGTGTGTGTGTGTGTGTGTGTGTGTGTGTAATGAGGCTGAGCCCTGGTGGCATAGTGGTTATATGTGGGACTGCGGCCCACAGGGTTGATAGTTCAAATCCAGCAGCAGCTCTCCAGGAGCAAGGCTGGGCTTCCTACTCCCACCAGAGCAGTGATGCCACAAAAACAAACAGGCGAAAAAAGAAGAATGAAATTAAACATCCATCTTTTCCAAAGAAAACCTGAAAATAACAAGAAAACTGGAGTTACAAGGATGTATGGGAATGAAACACTCCCATGCCAAACAACCACTGGGTCCGGAAGAAGCAGAGAGAGAAATCGGAAGATACCTGAGTTGAATGAAAATGAAAGCACAAGCCACCACACGGAGCAAAGACAGTGCTGGGAGGAAACTGCGGCAGCACCCACGTTCAGGTAAGAAAAGCAGCTCAAGAAACGAGACACAAGGGACCGTATCCAGACACTACCAGCTGAGGGAATGAACCTCGACTGGACAGAGATGAGTGGAAAACAGGAGGGAGAATAGATACAGCCAGACTGACCATGCTCGCTCATTCTGAACACTAGAAATAGCTGTGGAGTCGCCGGGACAAGCCCCAACCCCACAACTGTACATGGACAAATGAGCTCATTTGGAGGAAATGAACACATTTCTGAAAACGCAAAGCTCCTGTACTGACTCAAGAAAGAGAAAATCTCTCTAAATCCGCAATCAAACACTTGCAACACAGAAGGGCCCTGGAACAAATGACTCTGCGGGGGAATTCTACCACACATCTACAGAAAAGGAACTCTTGTCTGATTTCAACAATGACAGCAGCCACAACAAAATAGGAGAGAAAGGGATACTCCCTAACTCATTCTATGAGCTAATGTTCTCCAAATATACCAAGGCCAAGAAGAGGTGTTAAGTAAATGGAAGAGCACCAACTCTCTTGAATACGCTAGAAAAGCCAGCCAAAATTAGAAAAGGCCTATCAACAGTCACATTTGTTGTAGAAATGCAACGATGGTCCAACATTAGAAAATCAATCAGTAATGAAATAGATGAAGGTTTTATGAGCCCCAATAAGGTGATTTGAAAAAAAAAAAAAAAAGGAAATGATGGCAACATATACAAATGTACTTGACACGATGGATGGATGGATGGTGATGAGTTGTACAAGCCCCCAATAAAATGATTAATAAATTTGTTTTAAAAGGGGGGAAGGGGGCTGAGCCCCGGTGGCGTAGTGGTTGTGTGCGGAACTGTAGCCCACAGGGTTGACGGTTCACATCCAGCAGCAGCTCTCCAGGAGCAAGGCTGGGCTTCCTACTCCCACCAGGGCAGTGATGCCACAAAACAAAAAGGAGGGGGGTGGAGCTACCAAGATATGAATGCAACAGACTGGCATGAAGCAGAAAACCAACAGAGAGGTCTGAAGGGCCGACCCGAATCCCAAATGCGTGGACAGCCCCCTCTCTCGCCCTAGAAGAATTCACTTCAGAGGACAACATGGAAGCTGCAGCTCAGGAAGAGGGGCATGTCTGATCAGAGCACACGGGATCATATGAAGGGGGAGGAAGAGAGAGTGGAGCACATCCTGTCCCACCAAACTCTGAGGCTGATATTCCACTCAGAGCAGCCAAGGCACAGAGGGGACCATAGGACCAGCCCCAGTGTGAGACACGACGTCCCTCACTGACCCACAGTCCTACAGGAGACAACACTGGAGACACAGGGCGGGAATTGTGCCCTTGTTATTTTGTTCTGTTGCTTTGTTTTTGTGCTCATGATTGTCTCTACATGTATATCTAGATAAGAAAGGCAGAATAAACAATTTGGAGGAGAAAATGGTTCCAGGGGGACATTAGAGAGGGGGAGGAGTGCAGGGGGTGGGGAGAAGGAAGTGGGAGTTAACAACCCTGGGGGCAAGAGAACAAGTGATCTAAAATTGAGGGTGAGGAAAGTTAAAGGAGGCCTGGTAGGGATTGATCAAGGGCAATATAACCGACAGGAAACACTGAAACCTAAAATGAAGGCTGAACATGAATGGTGGGACAAGAGGAAAGTAAAAGGAAATAGAGGAAAGAACTAGGAAGCAAAGGGGATGTATAGAGGTCTAGATACAGGGATGGACACACCTAAATATACTTATATATGACAATGGGGAAATAAATCTATGTGCATATATTTATAGATTTAGTCTTAAGGTAGCAGATGGACATTGAGCCTCGACTCAAGTACTCCCTCAATACAAGAATACTTTGTTCTATTAACCTGACATTCTGTGATGCTCACCTTCCTGACATAATAGCTGAAGACAAAGTGGATGCATAAGCAAATGTGGTGAAGAAAGCTGATGGTGCCCAGCTATCAAAAGATATAGCCTCTGGGGTCGCAAAGGCTTGAAGATAAACCAGCAGCCATCTAGCTGAGAAGCAACAAAGCCCATGTGGAGGAAGCTCATAAGGTGTGATAAAAAATCTTATCATTGTGAATGAGAAGGAGTGCAGCACAGAGAACCAAAATCCATCTATAGGCAATTGGACATCCCCTTACAGAAGGGTATTGGGGAGGGGACAGGCAGTCAGGGTGCGGTACAGCAACAATGAAACATACAACTTTCCTCTAGTTCTTTAAAGCTCCCCCCTCCCCACTCTTACCCCAATTCTACCTTACAAATCTGGCTAGACCAGAGCATGTACATGGGTACAGATAAAAGCTGGAAACAGGGAGTCCAGGACAGGTATATCCCTCAGCACCAATATTGCGAGTGGTGATACCAGGAGGGGAAGGGCAAAGTGGGGGGAGAAAGGTGGAACCAATCTCAGTGATCTAGTATAACCCCCTCCCCAAGGGAAGGACAACAGAAAAGTGGGTGAAGGGAGTCATTAGTCAGTGTAAGACAAGAAAATATAATAATTTATAAAGTATCAAGGGTTTGTGAGGGAAGGAGGGAAAGAAAATGAGAAGCTGATACCAAGGGCTCAGGTAGAAAGGAAGCGTTTTGGAAACGAGGATGGCAACAAATGTACAAATGTGCTCCACACAGTGGATGGGTGTATGGGTTATGATGAGTCAGACAAGTGCCCAGTAACATTTTCTTAAAAATGGGGAGCTAATAAAATGTGGATTATGGTCCAATAAAATTGTTTACAAATAAAAGAACATGGGCTGAGCCCCGGTGGCGTAGTGGTTGTGCGCGGGACTGCGGCCCACTGGGACGGAGGTTCAATTCCAGCAGTGGGGCTGGGCCTCCTACTCCCACCACCGGAGAGCAGTGATGCCCAAAAAACAAAAATAAAAGAACAAAAAGAATCTATCATCTCAACAGATGAAGAGAAAGCTTTTGACGGGAACTCTTCATGATAGTTAACACTCAGCGAGCCAGGAATAGAAGGGGAATTCCTTCATCTGATTCATAACTTCACTGAGGAAACCCCCAGCTAACACACTAAGGCAGCCGTCGAGCACTCCCTCCAGCTCAGGGGTTAGATATGGATGCCCTGTCTTGACTGCTCCTCTGCATGGCACTGGGAATGCAAGCAGGAAAGGCGCAAGGTTTCCAACTCAGACGAGAGCAAGTGCAACGTGATCACACACGGATGGAATCAGGAGCTCACAAGACATGGCACCAGGCGTGCATGATGTCATCACGGACGATCACGCCACACATGCCTACCTAGATAGAGCTCATGTATGTCTCACCTACCTAAGACACCCCGCTGATTCTGTAAGAAAGCTGTTAGAAGACCAATGTGTAAAAACTAATGTCCCAGAGGTCACGGGCAGGTCAGGAGAGGTGACGAGGGGTGGGAGGGAGGGAGAAAAGATGGAGTCACTGCTCAGCAAACAATGAATTTCTGTTAACGATGGCGGCTAACTCCGTGATGGCTGCCGGACAGGACGAACAAAATCTCTGCCACTGAGCTGCTCATGTACCAAGTGTTGACCGGGCAAAGGTTGGGTCCCATGCTATTTAATGTGCTGTGTGCAGGTGTGTGTGTGCACACGTTGAAGATGTTGTGTCTGTCATGCAGCGTGGCGTAAACAGAGCCTGTGTGCAGGGGTGTTCTGTACGTTCAGGGACAGGCAGGGTGGCTCTCGGGGAGAAGTGATTTCTGTTACAGAGTATCGTATTCATTATTCAGTAGACTATAGTGGAGAGAAGTAGCTATTAACATGGACATGCATGGTAATGCACCAAGTGTACAAAAGATGCAGAATTATAAACACAGCAGACTGATGACCAGCACAGACTGGAACTGCCTGGGTTCACTTACACATGGATTTTTGTCTTCAATGAAAGCACTGGACTTGTGATCGGGAAAGGAAATGAAATCAAATGGGGGATGGACTGGTGTAGTAGAACCACATTTTGAGAGTAAAGACACTTCGAGACAGACAGACATGGCTTTGCATTATTCCCTAAGGTTCACGGAACGCGCCCACCTCTCCTGCCTTCCCTGCAGCCCCTCTGCTCACTTCTGCTCCGCCCCTGCCCGAGAGGCATCCGAGTGGCAGCTGTCACCAACTCATAGGGCCCACAACCACGGCCGGCACCGGGCAGCCACTCGCTCGCCATTCCGTTCTCTACCTTACTTTACTATAGAAGTACAGTACACGATACCTAACTCACTCACTGAAACAGAGGTGTCAGCTGCTTATGTCATCATTAAGGCTCCAGACAACAGGAGGCCATGAGTAGGCAAGGTGTGTTTGGGGAAAGTTGAACTTGGGCTTCCCACTGCACGGGGCTCAGCAACCTCAACCCCTGGTCAACGGGGTCATTTGTAGAAAGTGCAAATATGGCAAACAAGACCTGGCGGGTAAAGCCCAACAAGCTCTGGACACACTGGCACGTGAGCCACGTGAAGAGAGACAGAAAGTCTCCCTTTTGGGGGGAGCATAAAGGAAACCACCACCAAGCATTGTTAGCGCCTTCTGCCTTGACAAGGAAGACAGCTGCCGGGCAGTGCGGGCTGGGTCAGCATGCCCGCACTGTCCCCAGAGAACGGGACAGGGGGCACCTCTTTGCTTTCATCTCCCCAAGAAGGGAAACCAAGATCAGAGAGCGGTGCTCAGCAGGGCTGACTCTGAAAGCACAGTCCCTTCTTTCCAGGCGCCTCAGATGGTCTCTGGCCCCACCCCAGGCCTTAGTCAGCAGAGGTGAGAGCCCTCCGACTGCGGGGCGAGAGGGGAGAGGGCAGTTCTCTCACGAACCCTGCGAAGAGCTGTCGACAGGCTGGTGGCTGGCGTGCCTGGACGCTCCAAGGGCGCCCAGCACTGAGAGCGAGCAGCTGGGGCTTGCTGCCAGCTCCCTCCCACCCGGGCCAGGCTGACGAGTGAGTGCCGACATAAGGATCAGCCCACGCCCCTGGTAGACCCGGACACAGAGGTCTGCTCTCATCCTCCCCGGCCTGTCCTCATCCCGTTCTGGGCACAGGGCACTCACTGTCAAAGAACCAACGTTCCTGCTCTGCTCCGGGAAACAAAGCAGCCCGCGCACACTGAGGTCACGCAGTCTGAGTGAGTGCACGCTGACAGAGCGGCTGTGCTCCTGCGTGGGGTTAGGCCACAAGGTGGGCAGTTCCAAACCTTCGCCCACCCCGTGGGAGACGGACATGGGTTTCAACTCCTGAAAGGGGTGATGGTCTTAGGGAGCGCACCGGGGCAGGTCTACGCTGTCCTGCTGGGTCACTCGGGGTCAGAATGGCAGCTGGGCTAGGCTTTTTGAAGCCAAATAGTCAGCAGTGACTTTCGGCAGAGAAGAAAGAGTGGGTCCGGCAGCAGGGAAGCTAGAGGGTTGGAAACAGAGCCACCAGAATGCACTTTCCTGGGGCACGTGCCCCGGGAGTGTTCCTGGGAGGTGGCTGCGTGCACTCGTCATGCACGGTGGATCTCTAATAACGCAGATAAAGCCCACCCCACCCCCCAACACGACTGCCAGTCACGTGCTCCTACGAGGACCGCCATCACATCCATGTTGGCCCTTGCTGACCCCTTCTACAAAGCCTTCCTTTGACCGGTTCATGGAAAGACCCCTGCAAACCTCTTTCTTCTCCAGCCTTCTGCCCAAGAGGCAACTCAGGTCGAGTTCCTGTACGGACCGACCGCAAGCCCTGGTCCAAACATCAGGAGGGGCTGGGTCAGCTCCCTCGGAGAGGAGTCTGGTAGGGGCTAGTCCCTCAGGACACGAAGGGACAGGGCAGTTGCCTCTGAGAATGGGTGGCAGGCTCTCCAAGCCTAATACGGTTCCCATCGTGTCAAAGAGGCTATTAAGACAAGCAAGGACACTCCTGTTCTCGGAGGCATGAACCCCACAGAGCCCGGTCAGAGAACTCCTGGGAACCTCTGGGCAGGGGTGATGTCACTCCGGAGGGAATCCAAACCCCCCACCCCGCCCTGGTCTCCACAGAGAGCAGTGTGGGCTGGAAGCAACCCTTCACTATGTTACTGCTCAGAGGCATTTGCGGCCAGAATGAACACATCTTAAAAACAACAACGAAGCCCACAACAACGCACCTGTTTTGATACTTGTGCCCGCACTGCAGACACTCGAAGTTCCAGGAAAAGGAGTACCTGAAGAGAGATTCGACTTGAGGCTCGAGCTTTAAGAGCAGGGGCAGCGCGAACACGGGGCTCTCCATGTCACCTTTAAGAAAAAGGAAAGCCGTTAGTCTCAGCCGCGACAGAAGGATGTCAACTAGAGACGTGACCGGCCGCCTTCCGCACGACGGTCCTCAGTCAGCAGCTCGTGAAGGGGGGGGGAGGGGGGTGTCACGGGGGAGTCATAGAGCCTGCTTCTGAAATACCAGCGAGAGAGTTCATTATCACCATCTTTCATTTCCTTAGTGGTCACTCACGGAAACTTCTAGGGCCACAGACCCGGATTATTTTCCAAGTCTTTCTATTTAAAAACAAAAATCATGTGATGGGATTGCTTGTCATAGTTACACAATATCGAATAATTCCAAATTTGCCCAAAATACCATTTCTACTCCATCTGATCCACTCCATGCATGGAAGGGGTAGGGCCACACGGGTCAGTAAGACCCACTGCCCATGTGCAGAGGCCCGTGAGGGCAGAGAAGTGCTCCCCTGGTCTCTGAGGCGGTACGTCTGGACAGGAGCAGATGGCCTGGTCTTTCTCCTGAGGAGCAGCAGGCAGGTTTGGACCTCGGCCCTTTGGGTTATCAGCCCAATGCTGAATCCTTGTACTACCCAGGCTCCTTCCTTCAAGAGCTCCATGGAACTCAAATCCTGACTCTTCCCATGAGCCTTTACAAATGCTTAGAACCAGAAAAGATACGAATTTTGTTGTTAAAATCAGATTGTGGGCACAGATTGTCTTAAGGTGTGAGCTGTTGTTCGGAATTCCTGGGTTTCCAAGTCACAGAATGCATTTAGCCGTAATGGTCACCATAGTCCATGATCTAAGGAGGGCCTTGGGAAGAAGCTGTCAGCTCTTTTCAGGGACTGAGATTCTGAGAGCCCGACCTTCAACTACGATCAAGTAAAAGTTTTCTCTCTCGTTCCCTGGGAAACAGCCGAAACACAGTAACAGGCAGGTGATCCGTTATACACAGTGGTCTAGCGGTTTTTTACTTGTTTGTTTTCAAAGAAACTGTCAACAATCTGTGTGTGAGAGCGTGAGTCACAGAATGCAGGGTGCATGACAAGAACTGCACATAACCCTGAGCCCTGAGATGTCAGGTGTTAAAGGAGTCCCCTGCACCCCACCTATCCTGTCTATCTGAACTCTTATCTTCCTTGACAGTGACCGCTGTGCCCCTCCAGACCCCCGCTGTCACCATCAGAGCTGGATCTCGTCACTGATGTGGCCCTAGAGTGGACCTGAGTCCTCCACAGCAACCATCCCCCTAGTCCAGAACCACAGTTTTGAACTACCAGCGGGCATCACCATCACCATCACCACAGATAGCCAGGCCATTTAAGAATGTCTTGGTGTTATGCGTCTGCCCCGACTATCTTACAAAAACAGGAAATCTTTAAGGAAAATAAATAACTTTAAGACCCATTTTAATTTTATCCTAGTTTTAATATTTTCTGCTTTCTTTCCAGTCGAAGTTTTTGGCTGTTAAGTTTTTGTTCTTTTCCATTTTCCTGTGTTTCTGTATGTGAAATCCAGGGCAGGTCAATCTGTGGGAATAGTGGCTGGAGTAATGGTGTCCTAGGGGAACGGCAGGGAGGAAACGGGAAATAACCATGAGCAATAGGGGGAAAAAGTTCCAAAGCTGGCTGCGGTGATGCCTGCACAAGTCTTGTTATGATGACGATTGCATTGTAGCTGTGAGTTCTCTATCAATAAAGCTTAAGGGGAGGGTGTGTGGCAGTCATGTGCTTATGTTAATTTACTGATTGAGATATAGGGGTGGAGTCTAGCCTGTTAATCTGGAGCTAGCCATTGAGGAGGCAATGAGGCCTCTATGTGGGCATGGGTTTCACCTGATACGTCTGGGAAATCTCGCGATGTTTCTCTCGTGAAGATGAGAAGCTATCTTCCCCAGTTGTTGGGAGTTAATTTCAGAGACGATTAATCACGGAAAATACAAGATGGCAGAATCCGAGAAGTTGGAGGAGCCGGTGGGAGAGACCACACGGCTTTGCCCTGATGGAGCCAGACCTCTGAAGCTGGGGCGGCATGCTGTTGATGGACCCTGAGCCCTGGAAGCGAGGAGCTATGGGGAGACCCGGGGTAGCGCCAGGATTCTGCACCCACTGGCCTGAGACTTCATGAGTCGGAAGGAGACTTTGTAGACTGATTTCGGGCATATGGTTAATATCGGACTTATGACTTGACTTGTGTACTTGACTTGATTGGGATGCTTTCTTAATGACCTATTTCTCTAATATATAGACCGTACCCTTATATCCCTATGTGTGTCTATGAAATTTGTTCCTCCAGTCTACCCAGACTAACCAGGGGGCATGTACAACTCAGTGAGGTAACATAGCTCCTTTAGTCGTAGCCTTTGCTACTCCCTCTAAATGGTGCGTCTGCGTAAGAAGGTGGGAAGATACCAGATGACATGGCCGAGC